>BPTQ01000008.1:13216081-13301996 GCA_019973895.1 Chrysanthemum seticuspe | reverse complement strand
ACCCTCTAACTGGCACATTATAGAGTAAACAGTTCATTTTTCTGAGAGTTCTTTAATTGTTAACTAAAACAAACAAAATCAATTGTTAATTTCTTGAGAGTCTTTTTACTTGACAAATGAGATATTACACGGTCAATCTCCCAATTCATACCGCCTTCATATTTAACAACGGAAAGGGTGAACTCGTGTATTGGACCCTCGTGCAATAATAGAGCTTGGCCTACACCACACAAAAGTTGACATGTATCCGCAATAATCATAATTTTAGGAATTTTGGTCCATTGATACCTCCATTCCTTAGAGAGGGTACTTGTCCTTACTATGTCTTGATACGGCAAAAGACATAAGATGGTTTCTGTTATGCATAGAGGAAGGTTGCTAATCTTATCCATCTCCGGAAATACTTGTTGTTTGGCTGCAAAATAAGTCATACACACACAAAATTTGCCGAATGCATAAGAGTAGATAAACTTTGTAATCATGTAAATTCTCATATAAGCATTCAAGGATATAACAAGTGCAAAAAATATATTGAAATTTAATATAACTGGCAAAATAAGAACAATGCATTGGGACTATAAATCTATGTCAGTTTGCTCACATTATCTCTAACAAAAGCATGCAAATTTAACTGATATGAATAAAATTAAAAGCGTGTTGCGAATATCTTTTTAATGGAAAACAATCTCACACTTATTAACAACTGTTATAGTTACTGTTTGTCCCAAAACTCTAGCTTGAAATCCAAGAAAATAATCGAAAAACAGAAAACTAAACTTTTAATTTTTCAGTCGACTCTAATAGTCTAATCTATCTTTTTGAAACCCTAAAAATATATAAAATTTCAGCCATCCTTAATGTGGGCTGCTGTCTTGACTTGTTGGCCCAATTCTTTGAAAAAAAATTACTGTAGAAAGATTAAAAAGTTTAGAAAAATGTTTGATACGCACTAAATATATTTGCCTGATATAGTCACTAAGATATTAAGCATGATCAAGTTACACTTTTCTTAGCAAGCAGCAACGTGAAGCGCTACTGCACTAGTGCATGTCGCCATCTATATATAAGTGTATCAACGGCTGTACAAATTGCAAACAGCCATGCACAATTAGTTTGACGCAAAGAACTTATGGTATCCAGGATGTTATCCTATTTCTCAGCATTGTGACACATATGTTGTCTTCTCAGCCATGCACAACAGGTTCCATATTCTGAATGGTTTGTGCAGCTGGCCAGTCCCATATGTGTTGTCTTCTCTTCTGTGACTCTTGTTGGTGCACTGACTTGGAGAACTTTAAACCATAATTTGCTATCGCATGGGGCCTTAAGTATGAAGAATCTATAATGGACAATTGTTGCACCTGTTTGTGTTTTTAAGTATGAATATGAAATTATGAATATATGATGATTAGTGTTCAATGTTAAGAACTGCTAGCATTGGTAAAGTGGTTTGGTTTAACTTTTATGATAGATGAGATGTTTTGATGGAAAATGCCAAATAAGAAGATTGTCGATCATGCTTAGTTTTCGCACCATACATCTTTCTCAGTTTCATCGAATATAATTTAGTTTTGTATATCTTGATATCAACATCTTCGGTCTTCTAATTAGTACACGATCAATGATCCATCAAAAACTTCTCTTATTAAGTAGAAACTTAGCAACTTTATTATAACTTATAAGTAGCATCATCTGCATATTAAGATCACATCATTCACAATCTCAGACTAGCCTACTAATATCACCCGCAATCTGCACGAAAGCTTCATATTTGGCACGCAATATGCAAGTTTTGTGACTTAAACAAGAATGTGTCTTATGTCTTGTCAAAATTTGTAGTGCTAAGAGGTGTTAAAAGGGTTCATTTTCAACAATGAATTCTACCCCTGGTGATGAACTTAGGGTGGATAAGAGGGTTTCTCGAATATGCATTTGGTCAACCTTATACCACTCTGCGATGTTTATCCTTAACTTCTTTAGTACAGGTGACCACATCAAGATAAGCCTCACAATACTCAATTCAGTCTTCGTGCTGCTTAAGTTAGTAATCTCAAATTCCCTCATATGCTCCAGCCGAATATCTGAATAAGCTTCTATTGAAACCTCTTCGTCACGGGATTCATCCATAACCTACAATAAGTATCATTAAGTGTACTTGGCAAAAAAATAAAAAACAATAAGGATAAAAGATAGGCTTATGTGGCTATTTACGTTCAGCGTAAGTTTCTCCAGGTTCGGGGAGCTTCTGATGAAAAGAGAAATTATTTGTAACCCATACACATCCAACGGTATGTCTCCTATACACAAGCTTTTGAGGTGGACTAATGTTACTGGAACCTGTTGAGGTATTCTTCCGTGATTTGTGTCTACAACTATACCCTTGAACCATAGGGGGAAAAAAAGATTGGTATAAAGCCTTTTTTTCCTGTGAGTTGAATCAATCAATATACAATGGGAATCAGATTACCTCAAGGATCTCTCGCCAAATATTTAGACTTTCAATCACCTTTAAAGACTCAAATAGGTTAGTAATAGTGGTAATACCATCTCTATCGTAGAACTCGTGAGTTTTCTGCAGAAACATACAATATTCAAATAAGCTGTGTCATGCACATGCTCACGAGACTTGATATATTATTTTAGTATGAAATTACCAGAGTCATGGTCTTAAGCAATGGACAAGTAGATAGTAGATGTAGAAGTGTTTTCATAGATATCTCTGAGTTTTGCACATACAAGCTAGTCAGGCTACCAAGTCCACTGGAATTTTTATTTGGTTTTTTCTTTTTTTTAGGTAACCATGATGTCTGACGTTTTCGACGACATTTTGGATGACTGAATCTTGGTACATGTCTAAGGTCACAACCATTGAGATATAGGTTTGTTAACTGAGTCATCGAGAAAAGAGATAAGGGTGATGACAAATACCCCCAGCCATCCCCGTTAACAAAATCAATTGTTAATTTCTTGAGAGTCTTTATCCTTGACAAATGAGATATTATATGGTCAATCTCCGAGTCAGTAGCCCTTGTAACAAGGGAAAGGGTGAACTCATGTATTGGACCAGCGTGCATTAACAGAGCTTGGCGTACACCACACAAAAGTTTACTGCTGTTGATCCACCTTTGCTGTAGATTTAAGGTTTGTGTGCAATCCTCCTCAATAACCATAATTTTTGGAATTTTGGTCCAGTGATACCTCCATTCCTTAGAGGGGGTACTTGTCCTTACTACGTCTTGATACGGCAAAAGACATAAGATGATTTCTGTTATGCATAGAGGAAGGTTACTAATCTTATCCATCTCCGGATATTCTTGTCGGCTGCAAAATTAGTCACACACACACACACAAAATATATTAGCCTAATGCATAAGAGTAGCTAGATAAACTTTGTAATCATGTAAATCCACATATAAACATTCAAGGATTCAACAAGTGCAAAAAATATATTGAAGTTTAATATACTTTAAGTGGCCAAATAAGAACAATTCATTATGACTATTAATCTATATCACTTTGCACACACTATGTTTATTATACATCGATGTTGCTACACCAAAAGTCTTGGCGGTAAGGCAAGCCTTAACTGTGTTGTTATATCAGTTTCTTTTTTACTTTAAATTCAGTTCACGTTCTCTAAACCTATATAATTAACTTAGGAGGTGTCCATTGATTAATAACATATTGTCTAATTAACTAGCAACTTAAGCCAAACATAAGTTGTCATGCCAAGCCACAATCATCTAACAATTTAACACATTGTCTAATTCACATTGACACCACTCGATCAGATTGTGTACCAGAACTGTTTGCTTTAAGATTCCGACAGTTATGTTTCATGTGCGAGGTCTCGGTTTTCAACCCGTCTCATACTTTTTACCGAGTGTTTGCTCTAGTGTCACTGCGAGGTCTCAGTTATGTCAACACGTCGGTATCATCAGTGTGGTTTGGTCGGTTTTGTTCGAGTCCATGTAAAACATTAAAACATTGCAAATAGGAGATCTATGTACATACGAAATAATCCACCATAAAACTACTAGCAATCAAACAATTATACATAAGTCAAGCTAGCATAGTGAAAAACACAAAAGCAACAATTATATATATGATTATTATCAAATTAAAAGAATGCAAACCAGATTAAGCCAAGCTCCTGTTTGAGATCCAAGTAAAAAGCTCGAATAAAAGAAAACTAAACTTAAATAATCTTGCCAATAAAATTGCAATATGCCTAAATTTTTATTTTTTCAGTCGAGTCTAATCTGCCTTATATATTTTTTTTATTAAGTAATTTATTATGTGTGTACCTGTCCAGCCCAACATGAATGTTTAGTGGGCTTCAAACAGCCCAATTTGCAACAACTCACAATAAAGGAAGTGAGTTTTTAGAACAGAACGAGAATTGAGATTTTCTCAAATTGATATAAAGAACATAGATGATCGCAAATTCGCAATAGTAAATATGCATAAATTAGGCAATAACATCGTATGTAAATTTGCGTTTCTCTTGGATTCCCCGTACGTGTAATCGCGTTGCACATTCTGTGGCACATGTAGCTTTCAATTCTGTTGCAAATTTTATTTGGGATGTAAACTTTCCTGTAGAAATTACCTCAGCGATGAGGAATGATCTTGAATAAATTTTCTGGCATTAGCCTTTTTAGTTCCAAAAAAAAAAAAGTACTATACTCAGTCGAATTACACTTCTTTTTTAGTCATTTTTCTAATTCTTTTTCTCCTTAGATGATACTTAAGAACACAACTACTTTTGTTTCAATTTAATTGATTTATTTTCTTTCTGTAAGTGCTAATCGAAAATCGAGAACACAATCTAAACTAACATAAAACAATTATTTAGCCATGTGACTGTTTATTTTATTTTATTAGCAGAAATACATAAAACAATTATTTAACCATGTGACTGTTTATTTTATTTTATTTTATTTTATTTTATCAGCAGAAATACTCTGTGTTTTGTATATCCTAGACATGAACTCAAGTTTTTTGGGCGGGCGATTCATAGATTTTGCAACTAAACTAAAAGCAAGTTAGTTAAACCTTGGAACTCTTATGATAGATTCGTGAACTAATCATGGAACTAACTAGAATTTATCGAATCGTATGCATACTCAAGTTGGGTAATATATCATAAAAATAATCCGATCTGAGATCAAAACTCAACTGTACCATTACACAATAAACAGTCGATAAAAAACTTGTGTGTTTCGACTAATTGCTTTGCAACTGACCAAAATATTTGCTTGATATAGTCGCTAAGATATTAAGCATGATAACTTCATCATCAAGACACATTTTTTCAGCACGCAAGGCAGCACATTTTCTCAACAAGCAACGAAGAGAAGCACTGGTATCTGCATCTAAAGGAGTATCAATGGATGCACAAAGAGCAAACAGCCATGCACAATCGGTTCTCCCCAAAGAGCTTAGGGTCTCCAAAGATGATATTCGTTTCCTCAGCATTGTGACACGAGCTACAGGTTCCATATCCATAATCGTTTGCAAGGTAGGCAAGTCATAGATGGTAGCGGTCGTGTTGTCTGTTGGGATGAAATCAAGATTTTCTTGCATCAAAATGGTGCCATCATCTGCCTGATATGAATCAAGATTTTCTTGTATCACATTCTCGATAATGGTGTGTGCAAGAGGGATTGATTCGATTCTTCCAGATATTGTAGAAGCAGAACCTTCATTCTCAGATAATGCCTGAAATTATAGAATAGGCGAATCAAAAGAAAAATCAAAGTTGCTCAAAATAAAAGTGACTAGAGGCGGAAATGGGACAAGGCAGGCGATTGGGTCAAAAGAGGAAAGTTTATGTGTGGGTCAGTTCACTCGACACATACTTTCTCAGAGATTACATATTTTCATTTGTGTAACTAATTAGCCTAAAAATAGATTAGAAAAATTACAAATTTCAATAATACTGTAATTATTTTAATCAAATGATTAAGGAGATTTATGACGTAAAATAATGACCGTTTTGGGACTTTAGATTTTAGAACCCATTTTTTTAGTCAACTCTTTCATATTAGCCATATTTTCGGGAAGAAATAAAGCATAATTCGGATGAGTATCGTCTCCTCCCATTCCATGCAGTGTGTCACTCACAGCTTTAAACTAAAAATGTCAGTTGATTTAAATGTTATTAGACTAATCTGTTATGTAACTGGTCTTTGGGGCATCATATATGTTATCATGAAAGACTTTCCACCAAGATATTATTTTTTTTTAATAAGAAAAATACAATGGTGGAGGTTTTGCGTGGAGGTTTTGCATTTTCTGTACAATCAATCAAAAAACCTGTAAAAAAGACAAAAAACTTACCAGCCTTAGCTTCGAAAAGTCAGCAAGAAAAACATCTTCCCACTCTTTTGATGGCATTAAATGCTCTGGACAGGCTGCAATATCAGGGATGTTGGGCATATACACAGTTTGTTCTTTGTTCAACACATTCTTTTCAACCTTTGCAACTTTCACCTTTGGTATATGCGATGTCTCCCATCTATGAACAAAAATAGGACACTAGAATAACCATCATCTTTTTGTTCACTACCAAAAACTATCCTTTTTTCAGGGCATAGCAACAATTAGAGACACTAAGATAAAGGACACGAGAACCTGTAACCATAACAAGAGGTGGGAAGATGGGCAAGTCAAAATGGGGTCAGGTCAGATTGGATGGGATGGGTTGACCTGCCAATTCATTAACGCTTTAACACTTTAGCGACTAATACCCGTTTCATTTTTATCTGTATATTAATTGAATTGACCCGTTTGAGATAAAGTGTAACTCAGATCAACCCAGTTATAAATAATAAATGGGTCGAAAGTGACACATCTGTAAGAAGTATTCGTAATTTCGAAATATGAAGGTAGAACATTTACCTGACTCGCCTAAGATATTCGAGTCCATCTTGTGGAGGCCCGGAATCAAAATCAGGTTCTCCAGTAACATAGAAAGCAGGTCTTTGGATGCTAACATCTTCTGAATCACTGTATTCATCTTCATAATAATCTTCCTCTACATCTACATCATCACCATTTACACTAGAGAGATGATCCATTTGGTCCGTATTTCTCTTGTTGTTGTCAGGCTCGGTACCTGAGACGTATCAGCATCTTAGGTGAAACAAGATTGTACTGCCAGATTAAAAAATATATTTTTCTTTTATGAATACAATATAAAATGTGAATATCCTATTCCTAACCTAAAATTAAGCATTACACACTTGAACATTTCCCATATAAAACACTCCCAAAATGCGAACCTAATTCCAGACCAAAAATTTAAGTAACCGAATGGAATTAATTGCAACAATTTGGTTAATAAAATTAATTCCAAAAGTTTGATTGATTACTTTGTTTACCAATAGATGAAAATTACGTTGCCAGGAATTTTTATCTTGTACTAAAGCTCAAAAACTAAAACTTTAAAATACAAGTATTACTTAACAAAGATGAAAATTACGTTGCCAGGAATTTTTATCTTGTACTAAAGCTCAAAAACTAAAACTTTAAAATACAAGTATTACTTAACACACCTTTTTATTAAAATACTGCGGAAGCTTTGTTACAATGGTGGTGGTGGTGATTGTAGGTGGATGGGTGATTTAATACACTGAATTACAAAGCCTTTTATAGGCTAAACGAAAGAGAATAAACTAAGAATATGCTTTGGCATCAAGCATATTCCAGAGAATAAACCATGGCATATGCCAAGGAATATTCCAGGCCATTATTAATTTCGATACAATTGTCCGACACGGACTAATAATTCGATACCGACTTTTACTTTAATAATTATACAGATGTTGATCTTTTGAAACCCGTGATATGTGAAATAATTCACATGCGGGCCCTTCAAGCTTTTGGGTAGAGATGCTTATCCATGGGACGATTCAATTTTAACTTATGCAGACAATAATCATCCCACCCTGGGTCCACATAAAAAATTGAATCGTCATCACTGTCGTCACTATCTTCTAGAAATCCTTTCCTGTTGTAGCTGCAGTTGTCTTCTTCTGAATTATTGTTTTGAACTTCTATGGTTTCAGATATTGTTGCGACCCAATCGTTGTGCGAGGGCTTCCAGTTCGATGAGGATTCTCCGGGCTTCTTTATTCTGGATTCGTACGTCTTCTTTCTGGTCAGACCAGTGGTTGTCCTTTGTTGATAATCCAAAGCAGACTTGGGCTTTACCTTGTATGATTGCTTGTAAGTTTCGCATTGCTTTGACTGCTTCTTTTGCTGCTGATAATTCGATATCTTGAGCGACTGATCTCCATGCATCATATTTATCCATTCTGATTGGGGTGTGGTTGGCTTTGAGCTGGTAGTGTCTGTACATTGCTCCTGGTTCTTCATGCATAAAGATTGTTTTAGTAAAGATTCTTGAGAGTGGTTGAAAGTCTTCATGATTTCTTCGCAAGAGATCTTCATATTCTTCTGAGAGGCATAGGGGGACTGTAGAACTTCCTCCACTGAGTAAAGCACTGCTGCTGCTAATTGCTTCATTTCTCCCGTGCATTCTGCAAAACAAAGATTAACAAGTCTTAAGAGAGAATCAGCTAGCGTATTATGTTTCCCCTCTATATGTTCTATGTTGATCTTAACGCCTGTTCCTGTTACTGCATCTGCAAACTTGATCCATCTAACCCTTGAAGATTTGTTGCTATTAGCTTTATTGTAAAAGCTAATAATGGCTTGACAATCTGTTCTTAGAGTTATCTCTTGTTTATCAAGGTAGTAGATTTTTAACTTTTCCAAAGTGTTGATACAGGCATTGATTTCAGCATCGATTGTCGATTGAGTTGCTGAAAATTTGCCACTTGCATATGCACAAATTCTTTCTGAATTCCTTGGACCTTCCTTGTTATTCTTCCATTTAACAATTCCCCCCCATCCTTCCATACATCCCTCTGTTTCAAGGATGATGTAAGCATTTTTAGGTGGTATCTCCAGGTCTGGGAGATTTTGAACTTGTGTTTTGATTTTTCTGATTAGTTCATAATCAGAAGGCTTCAATCTTTTGTCTCCATGAGCATTTGTCTTTTCATACAACGGTCTTAGGAGTATCCCTAGTTTTGGAATATGAGTGCGAGCATAATTGAGGATTCCTAGGAATGACCTTAACCCCTTCTTCGTCTTTAATTCTTCTTCGTTGAAGTTCACAATCTTCTTTATGATGTGTGGTTGTAACTTTATGGTTCCTTCTCCTATGACTGCTCCCAGAAAGTCTATTGTTGGAACTGCTATCTTCATCTTTGTTGAAGATAGGACTAGGCCATTATCTTCACAAATTTTTAGCATCTTCTCCAAATGCTTTGCATGCTGCTTTTCATTGTTTGAGAAAACCAGTATATCATCAATGTATACTGCGATGAATGACTCTGTTCCTTTGAAGCATTTATCCATCTTTCTTTGGAATACTGCTGGGGCATTCTTCAATCCAAATGGCATAACCAACAATTCATAAAGTCCTCCAGGTACTAAGAATGCGGTCCATGGGATTGACTCCTCGTCCATGGCGACTTGATGGAATCCTGATTTGAGATCAAACTTTGAGAATATTTTCGCGCCTCCTATTCTTTTGATGATCGTATTTATTCCTGGTAGGGAGTATTGGTCCTTGTATGTGTTATCATTCAAGGATTTGTAATTGAACACCATTCTTTCCTTCCCTTTGATTTCTTTTCCAGTTACAGGATCAATTATTGTTCCTGAATTTACGATCATTGCCATTGTTCTGTGTCTGCTTTTGCTTGGACGAATAGCACCAATTTTGAGGAGACTATCAACATGTTTTCTAAATGAATCTTCCATTGCTGGTGTCACATGTTTTAATGGTCGGTCCTCAATTGTAATATCTGGATTGATAACATCCAGTTTACAAAGCTCACCATTCTTCTTCCAATGCTTTAAAGGCTCTTCTCCAATGTATCCCTGAAGTTTTAACCTATCAATGACGGGCTTAAACTGCTTTAAAAATGCGTTGTTTCCTTCTTGGTTGAAATAAATAGATTCATTTATTTCAAAGAAATCTTCTTCACTAATTTCAAGCTCAATGATGGCAACTTCGGCTTGGTCTGAAGTCTTGATCTTGGTAACCTTTTTGTAAATGGTTATCTCATCTCCTTCTATACAAATTCCTCCCTTCATAGCCCTTATGAAATTGGCTCCTATTAGCATTTCAATGCCATTACTGTCATGCATGTCGAATGCATATATGAGAGGAATTTTAAAATTGTTTCCTTCAATAAGGAAAGAGCCCTGCTTCAGTTTATGAGTAGCTTGCTGTCTTGAATTTAGGCCATTGAAGAAGACGTTGTAGGTTAATAGTTCGAGCGCTTCTTCCGGGACAACCTTTTTGTTTATACGGCATGCTGATGCTCCTGTGTCTATTATTGCAGTGGTTCCAAATGAAGGACAATTGGGGATAAAAAAACTCAGCCTTCACATTGTAAAGTGAGTTAGTTACCTTCCTTACTTTTGGAACTACAGCGGCATTCCCAGAGTAATGAACTTCTGCTTCCATGAATGGTCTTACTTCATGAGAATCATTTAATGGTGGGAATTCTTCATTAGAGTATTGAAACCCTACTCCTTCTTCTTTCTTCTCTTGTAGTTGTGCTTTAAGTCTTCTTATTTCTTCATTCTTCTGTTCTTCGAGCCTTGTTTGTTCAGCTTTAAGCTGATCAATTATCCTAAGAGTATCTGTAAGGTCTTTTACTAGCAAGCTCTTTTCAAGCTGCCATGCTTCTTCCTTCTTTTGAATTTCTGCCTTTCTTTCATAATACTCTTTTGCTTGATCTCTTATCATCTGCTGAACTTGTTTTGTCTTTTCTTTCAAAAGTTCCTTGAGAAGTTTTACCTCTCTGCTGTTGAAGTCATTTTCTTCTTCCGGCTTGCACTGCTGTTTTCTTTTATCATTAACCGTTTTGCCAAGATAATTTTTTGCACAAAGAGCACATGTTGTAAGTTGGCACTTGGGACAGTTAAGTCTTGACACATCTGTGGTTAGTATTCCACAGAAATAGCAGATTGTGTAATTTGTGACCATGTTCTCTTTCCAATCATGCTCACAACTTTTACTTTGAGCCGGCAGTTCTTTGCTTGGTTTCCACGATCCTACAGATTGGACCATGTCTGCTATTTGTGTTGGTGGTCCTGGATGGAACATAAAAGCAAAATGACTAGGTTGGTCATCTTCACTGTTGCTTTCATTATCTTCATGCGTTATTGTGAAAGCTGCTTCTTCAAATGGGGTATCTTGGACCATGACACTGATACTTTGATGAGTATCACCTTCTCCTTCTGATATGCTATAGACACTGGTGTCAAAGTCTGCTGAGACGATATCCCAGTTGTCATCAAGATCCAGTTTTTGATAGACGGCTGATCTTGCAATATTTCCTTGCTTTCTTTTGCAATCCTTTGCAAAATGTCCTTCTTTTCCACAAATAAAGCATTTGCACTTCTTGACTCGTCCTCTGTCATCCTTATACTTTCTCTTGAATGGCTTTACATGAGAACCATGTGGCTTTCCTTTGTAGGTTCTTGATTTTCTCATTCCATACTTCTTCCTGTTATTTTTGTAGTAACCAGGAATTGGTATAGCTGAACAAAGAGATAAGTCTCTAAGTTCTTTGGCAAGCGCCGCATCTTTGCACATTTCTAAAATAAAAGTATGAGTGAATTTGATTGCTGGCAAGACTCCTGCACTAAGACCAGGGTGCTTGGCCTTAAACGATTCCTCTACTTTTTTGGACAAAGAAGGTGGGAGTTTAGCAAACAGCTTTTCTGTTGTTGAGGGGAAATACAATTTCCCTGATTTTATTGCTAACTGCCTGAAATCTTCCAAGAATGACCACAAGTTCTTGGTTTCTTCACAAGTTATCCTGTCTAAGTCTCTGTAGGCTCTGTCTTGTTCATCAGTTGAGCCACGATACGGATCCTCCAATAATATTAGTTGCCTTACTTGTGATGTTATATTTTGTGGTTCATCAGCAATTGCTTCAAGAGCAGCATACACATCCGGGTATGCAGTTCGCCATTGTTGCCACATTAACTTTTCGCTTTCTCCAAGAAGATTCTCCACAAAGGCTAACTTTGCTTTATTATCAGTCCACGTTTGACTATTGAGCCTGTTGATTGTAATAGACTCCCATCTTGCTATTACATCTGACCATAAGCCTGGATCTACTGGTAGGACAAGCATCACACCTGATTCTGTCCATGCTGGTGGCAGAGTCCATTGTGAGTTATGGTACTCACCATATCCTCCATTAAAAACATTGCTTCTCCCTTGAGGATACCCAAACTGGTAATCTGGTCTATAAGTTGGCTGTGGATTTTGCCGTGCTGGCGGGTAAACAGCTGGTCCTAGTATTGCATCATTTGGTGGTTGATAGCTTGCACCAGATTCTGCATCATTTGCTGCTGGAAAAGCATGTTCCTCATTTTTATTGGTAATTTGTGCTGCCATTTGTTTAAAGTTTCAGAACTTTGGGTATGGCAGGTTGTCATCACCATCTTCTTTGGAAAGATGAAGAATTGTATGGTTCTCACCATGCTTCTCTGCAAATGGGTTTTCCCATTTAGACTCTGATTTTTGTGTGGCGAGTTTGTCATCCCACTACGGCAGATATTCATCAAGAAAGTCTTGCTGATTTTTTGAAAATTCTTCTTGTAGGACAAGGATCTTTCCACCACTTCTTTCATCGTCATCCCAATCATCTGATTCGTCAATAATTGCCACTCTTCCTGGGGTAATTTCATCGTCTGAGAATTCATCTCCCCAGCCAGTTGCTGCAATTTCTTCAATTGGGATTGTTGGTGCTGGAGCATCATATTTGACATAGTAATCCCATTTTCCAGATGGCTCACCAAGAGTCGACCACTTATGTTTTGATCGTTTAGGCTTATTAGAGCATCTGGTTTGGTTCAATGGCTCGTCTTCCAGACTTCTTGCTTCATTAAGGCACTCCTCACAGAAACATACATCATATGAGATATGTTTCGTTTGTTTTTCTTGTAAGCAGACTCCAATGAAATGTTCTTCATCTTCATCCAGATGATCATTACTTGGTGCTTCTCGATCATGCTGGTCAACAGAGTATCTTGGTGGTTGGGGTGCCTGGCGGTATCTTTCAAAATGGAGACTTAATGACCTGTTAAGTCTTTCTTGTACTGCTACCCTTGATGGTACACGTACTGTGGTTTTCTTAGATGGCTTTAAATTCCAGCTCATTCCTTCAAGCTCTTCTACACTTCTTCTTTCGCCGGGAATTGCTGTGATGCCGTTCGTTGTGAGGTGGTCCACAACATTTTCTACACTGTATTGGAATCCCATATAGCTGGTGTTTGATAGCCTACCCGTCATGGCCATTGTGATTAAAAGGTTACTTTCACCTCCTTGCCAAGCTTCATATCCATGAGTTTGTATAACAACTTCCACATGGTTATGGAAATCGTCAATACTTAGAACCATATCAGGGAACATGTAGACTAGCTGCGTTCCTGCAGAGAGGTCTACTTCCATGGTTCCAATAATTTGTCGACTATCTTCCCATCTAGTGTCACGAAGAACAATTAGAGCATTTGTTCCTTCACTTCTCCGGTGGAGTGCATGTAATCTGATCATGAATATCCCTAGGTGAATATGCTGAAGCCCTGAAGCTCTCAAGCTCTGGTAACTCTCTTGGTTACATAGTCGAAGGTTCACCTGATTTTCACCGACACATAGGATTCTTTGCTCAGAGTAGTGTTCATATACTCTGTGTCTTGCAGTACTTCTATTGTTTGAATATAGTACTTCTGCTGGAACAAGACTTGCTCATCTTTCCCTTGATATCTCAAGTTGTCTTTCTGGATCTACAACGGACTCTAAGGTTCGATTGTAGTTGTTTCTTCCAAATACTCTTCTTGTTGTCCTAGCTGCTTGGTACCTACTCTGGGTCATTTGCCGGTAACCGCGGATTTGATCTTCTTGGGTTGGGAGTTCTGTTTGAGTTTGTGTAGAACTCCTATTGAGGATGCTAGGCCTTCTAGAAGTCATTTCTTTGACTCCTTTCCGTATTGTTCTTTAAAGATTTTGCTGGGATCTTCAAAGACGTATATCTTTCCTTCACTTTTCTTTACTGGGAGTTTCCCACTGATGGAGAAATTATGAAGTCTTTTGGCTAAACTTGATATTGAGTCTTCAAGGTCTGCTGGCTGAGTCTTTTGTTTGATAACAATTTGGACTTCCTGTTTGAGCCTGTCAAACTTTTCTTCAATTTCTGTCAACTTCTGACTTTGTTTGGTTGCTAAGTAAAGCAAGGTGTTGTTTTGCTTTATGATAGCCTTCACTTGAGTAGCTAATCCTTCTTTATAATCAGTTGTTTTTGCGAAACCAACTGCTGGTGATTCCAAGTCTTCAGTAGCCTGTAAAGCTTCTTGATACTCAGTAGTTGCCTTTTGATTAGCAAGACTCATCCGGTGATGAGTTTCTTCACTTCGTGGAGAAGGTGTTCAACCTTTTGGATTTTATGATTGAGGTCTTCCGTTAGTCGAAGGGCTTCCTTCTCAACTAACTTTGGCTGCTCAGTTATCTCTTGAACAAGGTTCAGGACTTCTCTTTTTGTGAGTGGTTTAGATTGATGGATCTCAGTTGAGATTTGTTGAAAGCTTTTTCTGGTTTCACTCTGGGTTTTTCTTAATAGTTCCTCACAGGATTCAAGCTTCTCTTGACAATTTTGGACTTTTGACTCAAGATCTTTTTGTTTTTCGGAAATACTTTTGAAATTCTTAAGTGCAACTTTCGAAAAGAGATTTAGACGATTATAAACACAAGCTAAATTATTAACTAAATCGGTAGTTGTAGGTTTAGAACTATCTGTTTTAAAGACGATATATTCAGGATCTACACTTCGTGAATTATCGTACCAATTCTGTATTTCTTGCTCGAAGCGATCGGACATAACATCAAAAACTTCAAAGGATAAATTTACAAACTTGTTTTAAGATTCACCAAACGGTTAACTTCAAAACTTCCCGATTCATTCGGTACTTTTTAGTAGAAGCAATTGCGCTGTCTTTTATCTAAAAAAAAGGGTTTTTATGAAATTCTTAATAGAAATGACTCCGTAGAAATACAAAAACTGATAAAATAATACCTTTACTGCTTTTCCTGAATATACCTTAAGGGTTTAGCCTTCCATAGAGCTAAGAATGTTTTGATTCAAAGCTCTGATACCAAGATGAAAATTACGTTGCCAGGAATTTTTATCTTGTACTAAAGCTCAAAAACTAAAACTTTAAAATACAAGTATTACTTAACAAAGATGAAAATTACGTTGCCAGGAATTTTTATCTTGTACTAAAGCTCAAAAACTAAAACTTTAAAATACAAGTATTACTTAACACACCTTTTTATTAAAATACTGCGGAAGCTTTGTTACAATGGTGGTGGTGGTGATTGTAGGTGGATGGGTGATTTAATACACTGAATTACAAAGCCTTTTATAGGATAAACGAAAGAGAATAAACTAAGAATATGCTTTGGCATCAAGCATATTCCAGAGAATAAACCATGGCATATGCCAAGGAATATTCCAGGCCATTATTAATTTTGATGCAATTGGCCGACACGGACTAATAATTCGATACCGACTTTTACTTTAATAAGTATACAGTTGTTGATCTTTTGAAACCCATGATATGTGAAATAATTCACATGCGGGCCCTTCGAGCTTTTGGGTAGAGATGCTTATCCATGGGACGATTCAATTTTAACTTATGCAGACAATAATCATCCCGACCGTGTTCTCTTTCCAATCATGCTCACAACTTTTACTTTGAGCCGGCAGTTCTTTGCTTGGTTTCCACGATCCTACAGATTGGACCATGTCTGCTATTTGTGTTGGTGGTCCTGGATGGAACATAAAAGCAAAATGACTAGGTTGGTCATCTTCACTGTTGCTTTCATTATCTTCATGCGTTATTGTGAAAGCTGCTTCTTCAAATGGGGTATCTTGGACCATGACACTGATACTTTGATGAGTATCACCTTCTCCTTCTGATATGCTATAGACACTGGTGTCGTCAAATTCTGATGAGACGATATCCCAGTTGTCATCAAGATCCAGTTCTTGATAGACGGCTGACCTTGCAATCTGGTGCAAGCTATCAACCACCAAATGATGCAATACTAGGACCAGCTGTTTACCCGCCAGCACGGCAAAATCCACATCCAACTTATAGACCAGATTACCAGTTTGGGTATCCTCAAGGGAGAAGCAATGTTTTTAATAGAGGATATGGTAAGTACCATAACTCACAATGGACTCTGCCACCAGCATGGACAGAATCAGGTGTGATGCTTGTCCTACCAGCAGATCCAGGCTTATGGTCAGAGGTAATAGCAAGATGGGAGTCTATTACAATCAACAGGCTCAATAGTCAAACGTGGACTGATAATAAAGCAAAGTTAGCCTTTGTGGAGAATCTTCTTGGAGAAAGCGAAAAGTTAATGTGGCAACAATGGCGAACTGCATACCCGGATGTGTATGCTGCTCTTGAAGCAACTGCTGATGAACCACAAAATATAACATCACAAGTAAGGAAACTAATATTATTGGAGGATCCGTATCGAGGCTCAACTGATGAACAAGACAGAGCCTACAGAGACTTAGACAGGATAACTTGTGAAGAAACCAAGAACTTGTGGTCATTCTTGGAAGATTTCAGGCAGTTAGCAACAAAATCAGGGAAATTGTATTTCCCCTCAACAACAGAAAAGCTGTTTGCTAAACTCCCACCTTCTTTGTTCAAAAAAGTAGAGGAATCGTTTAAGGCCAAGCACCCTAGTCTTAGTGCAGGAGTCTTGCCAGCAATCAAATTCACTCATACTTTTATTTCAGAAATGTGCAAAGATGCGGCGCTTGCCAAAGAACTTAGAGACTTATCTCTTTGTTCAACTATACCAATTCCTGGTTACTACAAAAATAACAGGAAGAAGTATGGAATGAGAAAATCAAGAACCTACAAAGGAAAGCCACATGGTTCTCATGTAAAGCCATTCAAGAGAAAGTATAAGGATGATAGAGGACGACTCAAGAAGTGCAAATGCTTTATTTGTGGAAAAGAAGGACATTTTGCAAAGGATTGCAAAAGCAAGCAAGGAAATATTGCAAGATCAGCCGTCTATCAAGAACTGGATCTTGATGACAACTGGGATATCATCTCAGTAGACTTTGACGACACCAGTGTCTATAGCATATCAGAAGGAGAAGATGATACTCATCAAAGTATCAGTGTCATGATCCAAGATACCCCATTTGAAGAAGCAGCTTTCACAATAATGCATGAAGATAATGAAAGAAACAGTGAAGATGACCAACCTAGTCATTTTGCTTTTATGTTCCATCCAGGACCACCAACACAAATAGCAGACATGGTCCAATCTGTAGGATCGTGGAAACCAAGCAAAGAACTGCCGGCTCAAAGTAAAAGTTGTGAGCATGATTGGAAAGAGAACACGGTCACAAATTACACAATCTGCTATTTCTATGGAATACTAACCACAGATGTGTCAAGACTTAACTGTCCCAAGTGCCAACTTACAACATGTGCTCTTTGTGCAAAAAGTTATCTTGGCAAAACGGTTAATGTTAAAAGAAAACAGCAGTGCAAGCTGGAAGAAGAAAATGACTTCAACAGCAGAGAGGTAAAACTTCTCTAGGAACTTTTGAAAGAAAAGACAGAACAAGTTCAGCAGATGATAAGAGATCAAGCAAAAGAGTATTATGAAAGAAAGGCAGAAATTCAAAAGAAGGAAGAAGCATGGCAGCTTGAAAAGAGCTTGCTAGTAAAAGACCTTACATATACTCTTAGGATAATTGATCAGCTTAAAGCTGAACTGTAACACCCCAACCCGATAAGGGTAGAGGTATCACATTTATGGAGTCAAATCAGAACAATACATATAAACCATGCAAGCGGAAGTCTTATAACAATAATCAAAAGAGTAACAAGTCAACACGACTTGATCAATACAAAGTTCCAAAAGATGTCCCAAAGGAAATGAAACGATACAAAGTCTAAGTCTCCAAATCATAAAAATAATGGTAATCAATGTCTAGAATAACTAAAGCAAATCCTCATAAGCATCCTACTCTCAATCCCCAAGATAAGCCCCAGCTCCTAGCTTAATAACCTGCCGCAGGAAAAGAAATGCGGCTGAGCTTAAAAAGCTCAGTGAACAGATATAACAGTAAAATAATGGTATAAAGGAATTTGAAGTTCAGATATGAGACAGTAGCAGTTTATAATATGAGCAGTAAATCAGTATAAGCGTAGAAATGAAAGGAAAAGAAAGGGAGTCAGTATCAACCACGAGCCTACAGTTCAGTACAGTAATACAATATCAGTAAACAGTCAGTATCCAGTAATAACAGTCCATTCGGAGGGGTGACCTCGGAATGCCAATCCAAAAAGAGGGGAGACCTCAATATCAAGTGGAGTGATCAGCTCCCAGTACGTGAGGGGGTGTAATGCACACACTCACCACATCACTAGCATATATAACAGTAACAGTAACAGTACAGATCTAGGATGCATCCATACGCCCCTGCAGAAATATTAGTGGCCATAACAATAACAGTGAAGCGCGCATAATCAATACAGTATAGGGACGGTGTGGAACATCACTCAACCACACTAAAGTCATGCCATTGGTGCATCAATGACACGGACATGGAACCCCCATGACTAGTTACAGCTCGGGTATCAACTGACAGATCAATATAGTCCAGTATACAGTGAATGAGTTAATAAATCAAAGGCTCAATGTCATTAGGTCACAAGGAGGTTCATAGCAACAGTTTAATGTCAACAGTTCAGTAATAACAGTTCAATGGCAGAGGATTCAATAGCAAAGGTTCAAATAGCAAAGCAAAGGTTCAATATCAATATGGTAAGAGATCAACGATGCAAAGAGATCACGAGAAACCTTAAGAGAAAGGTCAGAATATCTGTACCTTATTCGAAGCAAGCAAACAAAGAAGTAAAGTCAAGAGTGAGATCAATCACGCCGCCCGGAACCTATATGAATTAGATAACGCTCTATAAGAATCCGAAACACTTGTTTTAAGACGGCTTTCCATTTTTAGCAAGTTTCCCGTTTTAGTAATCTTTCCATTTTAAGTAACTTTCTATTTTAGGAAACTTTCTATTTTAGGCAGGTTTCTATTTTTAGTAACTTTCCAGAATTAGCAGATTTCCATAATTAGTAACTTTATAAAAATAGCAGGTTTCCATAAATAGCAGGTTTCCATATTTAGCAGGTTTCCATATATAGTAAGTTTAGTTACTTATCTCAAGTTATAATAGAAAATGAGTATTATAATGCTTTAAAGATCATTTATGACAAGTTACAAAAGTTTAGGGTTTAAAATGTAAATATAGCAAAGTATAGGGTTAAAAGTGTAAATATAGTAAGTTTACCCATTTTACTCATTTAATCCATTTAGTTAGTATTTTAACATGTTAATCCATTAAGTTTCATAATTTACCAAACAACCCCTTAACTTTATATAATCATGAATTACAAACCATAGTTTTTAGATTATAATTACGAATCCGTTTTTAACCATTCTAGCTCGATTATTACAAGATTAATGTATACCTTATGTGATAACATTTATTTCGAATCATACCTTCCCAAGATCAGAAATTAACGCCCCTTTATCAAGACAAACCATTTCATAAATCATCCGTTATCAAATCCGTTATCAAGTCCATATACGTATAGTTTTCTTAAGCACATTAAACCCTTATAAACACCCATATAATTCGACATATATAAGGACTCATTTTCAGTTTTATATACCTTTTATCATGTCATATATCATAAGGATTACATTAGGTTAAGAATCAAGATTTTAGTGTACACTTGTTTTATTATTTCATGTAACAAGAGATCATGATTTTATGTGAGATATAAATCGAAAATACAAGCCCTAGAAACACATCCAAGGCCACGAATTGAAATGAAAACACAAAGGAAGATACGAGAGAGGATTATACGTTACCCTTGAAGCGTGTACAACACAAGATAACAAGAATCAAACCACGAAAAACCAAACCAAGACTCCCTTGGTCTAAAAATACCCACGGCTAGAAACCAAACCCAAAACCTAGCTTCCAATTCGACTCCAAACACCAACACAACATCCACCAAACGATTACCCACGATCACGAGCCTCCTAGGATCACCTTTGTTTGATAAAAATTCGGATTGCAATGGAAAAATAAATGGTTGCCGCCAATGGATGAGAGAAAACAATAGCTAGGGTTTTCTAGGTATTTTTGAAATGGAGAATAAGAGATAAATGTGTTTAATGAAAATTGATATGGAGAGTGATTTTCTCCTAGAGGTGGCCGGCCATGTAGGGCTCCAAAAGACCAAATCCATAACCTTCCTTCTTATCATAATTTTATGTATCTAGTCTTGTTCCATGTCTAGATTAGTTGTGTACAATGTGTAAGGTTTAAAGTTACATATACTTTAATTATTCAAGTCTTTTAATTTATAACATAAGTGTATTTATTCTCATAATGTATAAATGTTATTAATCATATAACTTGTTAATTAGTGTCGACGTATTTTCCGAGTTGGTGAAATTTTTGGTTCGAGGGCAAAATTGTCATTTCACGCGATTATAGATTTTAGGGTTTTACATGAACAAACAAGGCTCGAAGAACAGAAGAATGAAGAAATAAGAAGACTTAAAGCACAACTACAAGAGAAGAAAGAAGAAGGAGTAGGGTTTCAATACTCTAATGAAGAATTCCCACCATTAAATGATTCTCATGAAGTAAGACCATTCATGGAAGCAGGAGTTCATTACTCTGGGAATGCCGCTGTAGTTCCAAAAGTAAGGAAGGTAACTAACTCACTTTACAATGTGAAGGTTGAGTTTTTTATCCCCAATTGTCCTTCATTTGGAACCACTGCAATAATAGACACGGGAGCATCAGCATGCTATATAAACAAAAAGGTTGTCCCGGAAGAAGCGCTCGAACTATTAACCTACAGCGTCTTCTTCAATGGCCTAAATTCAAGACAGCAAGCTACTCATAAACTGAAGCAGGGCTCTTTCCTTATTGAAGGAAACAATTTTAAAATTCCTCACATATATGCATTCGACATGCATGACAGTAATGGCATTGAAATGCTAATAGGAGCCAATTTCATAAGGGCTATGAAGGGAGGAATTCTTATAGAAGGAGATGAGATAACCATTTACAAAAAGGTTACCAAGATCAAGACTTCAGACCAAGCCGAAGTTGCTGAAGTTGCCATCACTGAGCTTGAAATTAGTGAAGAAGATTTCTTTGAAATAAATGAATCTATTTATTTCAACCAAGAAGGCAACAACGCATTTTTAAAGCAGTTTAAGCCCATCATTGATAGGTTAAAAATTCAGGGATACATTGGAGAAGAGCCTTTAAAGGATTGGAAGAAGAACGGTGAGCTTTGTAAACTGGATGTTATCAATCCATATATTACAATTGAGGACCGACCATTAAAACATGTGACACCAGCAATGGAAGATTCATTTAGAAAACATGTTGATAGTCTCCTCAAAATTGGTGCTATTTGTCCAAGCAAAAGCAGACACAGAACAATGGCAATGATCGTAAATTCAGGAACAACAATTGATCCTGTAACTGGAAAAGAAATCAAAGGGAAGGAAAGAATGGTGTTCAATTACAAATCCTTGAATGATAACACATACAAGGACCAATACTCCCTACCAGGAATAAATACGATCATCAAAAGAATAGGAGGCGTGAAAATATTCTCAAAGTTTGATCTCAAATCAGGATTCCATCAAGTCGCCATGGACGAGGAGTCAATCCCATGGACCGCATTCTTAGTACCTGGAGGACTTTATGAATGGCTGGTTATGCCATTTGGATTGAAGAATGCCCCAGCAGTATTCCAAAGAAAGATGGATAAATGCTTCAAAGGAACAGAGTCATTCATCGCAGTATACATTGATGATATACTGGTTTTCTCAAACAATGAAAAGGAGCATGCAAAGCATTTGGAGAAGATGCTAAAAATTTGTGAAGATAATGGCCTAGATTTTCTAGGAGCAGTCATAGGAGAAGGAACCATAAAGTTACAACCACACATCATAAAGAAGATTGTGAACTTCAACGAAGAAGAATTAAAGAAGAAGAAGGGGTTAAGGTCATTCCTAGGAATCCTCAATTATGCTCGCACTCATATTCCAAAACTAGGGATACTCCTAAGACCGTTGTATGAAAAGACAAATGCTCATGGAGACAAAAGATTGAAGCCTTCTGATTATGAACTAATCAGAAAAATCAAAACACAAGTTCAAAATCTCCCAGACCTGGAGATACCACCTGAAAATGCTTACATCATCCTTGAAACAGACGGATGTATGGAAGGATGGGGGGGAATTGTTAAATGGAAGAATAACAAGGAAGGTCCAAGGAATTCAGAAAGAATTTGTGCATATGCAAGTGGCAAATTTTCAACAACTCAATCGACAATCGATGCTGAAATCAATGCCTGTATCAACACTTTGGAAAAGTTAAAAATCTACTACCTTGATAAACAAGAGATAACTCTAAGAATAGATTGTCAAGCCATTATTAGCTTTTCAACAACTCAATCGACAATCGATGCTGAAATCAATGCCTGTATCAACACTTTGGAAAAGTTAAAAATCTACTACCTTGATAAACAAGAGATAACTCTAAGAACAGATTGTCAAGCCATTATTAGCTTTTACAATAAAGCTAATAGCAACAAATCTTCAAGGGTTAGATGGATCAAGTTTGCAGATGCAGTAATAGGAACAGGCGTTAAGATCAACATAGAACATATAGAGGGGAAACATAATACGCTAGCTGATTCTCTCTCAAGACTTGTTAATCTTTGTTTTGCAGAATGCACAGGAGAAATGAAGCAATTAGCAGCAGCAACGCTTTACTCAGTGGAGGAATTTCTACAGTCCCCCTATGCCTCTCAGAAGATAATGAAGATAACTTGCGAAGAAATCATGAAGACTTTCAACCACTCCCAAGAATCTTTACTAAAACAATCTTTATGCATGAAGAACCAGGAGCAATGTACAGACACTACCAGCTCAAAGCCTGTAACACCCCAACCCGACAAGGGTAGAAGTGTCACATTCTGGTGTCATATCAGAACGTACAATTAAAATTTTACGAGCGGAAGTCTTAAGAATAACATATCAAATCATTTATAACAACGACTTACAAGGAAAATTACAAAATCCAAAATGGCTAAAATAAAATGGAATCTCAAAACAATAGCCCGACACAGTAAGTCCAAATAATAAGGTAACTAGGGTTGGTCCACTCAGAAAATCCAACTCTCAGCCCATCAAAGCCCATCTTCAAACCTAACACCTGCCGCAGGAAAAGAAATGCGGCTGAGCTTAAAAAGCCCAGTGAACAGATATAACAAAACGAAAGCTAAATAAAATCTGAAATGCAAAATGAAACAAAGGAAACGGATAACAATGTCGCAGCGAAATGAGAACAATGAGTCAATGAGGATCATGCAGAACTCAATTATACAGATACCCAAAACGAACAGATAACAAGGAGAACGAAGCAAAGCAAAGCATCGATGACATATAAACAAGCACATACAAACCAGACATACAAGAACTGAAACATAAGCAAACATAACAGGCGTCGCATCCACACAACATATATCTCATACAATCAATTCAGGAAATCAGAAGACATACAAGCCAAACAGATGTCTACAGGAAAGCGGAAGCAATTAATTAATCAGTGAGCATGGCAATTCACACAGGTCAAAACTCTTAATTGAAAACATAACAAGTATCATAGCAGCAGTCAAAACATGGCAGTCACACGTAGCAAGTAGGAATACAGTGTGAACACTATAATAAATGAACTAGAAACATAGCAGGGCAATTAAACAAGTTAACAAGCTAGACGTCATAAGTCGAAACATTTATCCAATCAAACAGTAGCATAAACAGCAATGTACACATGGCAGGTCAACAATAGGCAAATAACGATACTAACGGAGATTCACAGTCCACGAGGTTAACCGAACGAAGTTTACATACTAACCGTCAAAACAATTATTTATACATTAGCATGGGCCAGATAAATTAAGGGTCACATAACATGATAAACGGTTGATCAGTTATTAACATGACAATAGGTAAATCAAACAATCACATATTACTAATATAGTAGCAGGGCAAACGATAGTCACATAGAACATGTATAAACAAAATCAAATTCAATAATCATATCATAACCCGGTACGTGAATGGAACGATAGTTTGAAGTAACGGAATAAGAGCATGACATATCAATGCAATGGAATGTATATCATGGTAGTAGAGTGAGTCACATAAGGGTATTGGGTAAAGGATAGTCAATTCAGAATATGGTGCATTTGGGAATCCTGAAGGTACAATATAGGTATATCAAAAGTGTAAGGGTTGTCAGAAATCTATCCCGAGCCAACAAAACAAACCATATCAATAGTGACAATAGCAGCCAAGTAACCAATAGTAACCATTGTATTCGGAGGGGTGACCTCGGAATACCAAACCAATATGAGGGGAGACCTCAGTAACCAGTGGAGTAGCTAGCTCCCAAAATGTGAGGGGGTGTATTGCACACACGCACCGCATCACCAAAACAAATCATATCATATCAAATTCAAATCAAATCAAATCTAGGATGCATCCATACGCCCCCTGCAAAACAAATAGTGGCCAAATCCAATACATATATCTGAAGCGCGCATTAATCAATACAAATATGGGGACGGTGTGGAACATCACTCATCCACACTGGAGTCATGCCATTGGTGCATCAATGACACGGACATGGAACCCCCATGCCTAGTTAATGGCTCGGGTATCAATCTAAAGGGTCAAACAAAGGTTCAAAGTGTAGCAATATATAGGTCTTTACAATCAAAGGTTCAAATCAATGGTTCACAATTCAGAGGTTCATGGCAACAGTTCAATATCATAGGTTCAATAGCACAGGTCAATAACAACAGTTCAGTAGCAAAGGGTTCAATAACGGAAGTTCAATGACAGTGATTCAATAACAGAGGGGTCAATAGCAAGGCAAAGATTCAATAGCAATAGTTCAATAGCAATGGTCAAATAGCAAAGGAATCGATATCAAAAGTTCAATATCAGAGGGTCAATAGTAAAGGAATCATAGCAATGAAATATCATAAGCGAAACAAAGTCGAAGGATCAGAAAATCATAAGGAACCCCTACTGAAAAGGGATAGAATATCTGTACCTCATTCGAAGCAAACCAAAATAGGAAGTACGGTCACACGATGAATCAATCCCGTCATCCGGACCTATGAATTAGATACGCTTATTAAGATTCGATTACTCATTTTAAACGGCTTTCCATTTTTAGCAGGTTTCCATAATTAGTAACTTTCCATATTTAGGTAGCTTCTATTTTAGGCAGGTTTCCATATTTATCAGATTTAGTAACTTTTCATATTTAGGTAACTTCTATATTCAACTTGTAATTTTCCAACTTCCAATCATACCCCACGTTACCGATGCACACGAGACACAACTTAAATGCCACTTGATTTCTTATACTCATTCATATGCATGCATGTATATATGACTAACTACCACCCAAGTTACCTTACTTCACATGACATAACGTAGCAGATTACATTTACAATATTAGAGGAGATCTTAATCCCATGGAGTAAATATGTACGCCCCTCCCCTATCATACTTAGGTTTATTTCAGGTTTAGACCACTTATTTAATAGCTTATTAGGGCGACACGACCAGGTCTAAAACGTGGCGAATGACCAAAATCTTCCAGCCAAAACAGTTAGCAACATAGGTTTTTAGTTTATGATTTCATGTGATAAATTCTATTATTTTATGTGAGTTTAAATTTGACGTGAACAAGAGATTCGAGTTAGCCAAACCCCACGACGTAAACCATCAAGGCAACCATGAACCTAGTTGAATTAATAGAGGTCAAAAACATATTTGTAGATGCATTTTATGGGTCGACATATGTATATGTCTAACAGATTTGTCGAGGTCGAATTCTCGTTTATTCCCTTTATTACTAACATGTTTTATTCTTAGGATTTCAAGCATCAAGTCATTGTTATTATGTGTGGTGGTTAAATTTTATTTTCATGCAAGTCTTTACATGTACAATGCCACGACAGAAATCAAGAAACAAGGGTAAAAGAGATGTGGTGATGGTGTTACCTTGATAGCGTGAAAAAGAATGGAGGCCACAAGACTACAATGAAAGCGACCAACACCCTTGGCCTAGTTAATACCCACGACAAGGACCACAACAGCTTCCTTCACATCCTTCTGCGAATCTCCTATGAGCCCTCCTGGATGTCGAAAGAAGTGGGCAAAATATGATAAGCCGTCACTTTTGGTGGAGGGATTTTTAGGGTTTCTTTTATTTTTTTTAAAGAGATAATGAGAAGATAATTATGAGGTCAAATGGGAAAATAAAATGGTGCATTAATGGAGGGAATATGGAGCGTATATGAGGGTTTATGGGTGTGATATAATTGGCTGGATTAAAGGAAATCAAAACAGAATTCCAATTTACCAAAGTTAGGGACCTATAATGTAGGTTAAATAAAAGAAAAGGAGCACATGCAAGTTAATGGTTGCCGAGATTTGAGGTGATGAAAACATAAACAGATTTTACTTCCCAAGTCAACAATTGTATATGGGCTTGATTTCCCTTTTTGTTTTATAAGGTATATGAAATCTTTGAATAATTTGGCCCTTACAAAAGTGATAGGTATTTAGACATAAAGTGTTTCGATCTTATTTTGTATAAGTTACATATTTACGAGTTAGGTTAGAAACGTAGTTATTGAGATTGACATATTTTATGTATTTTATAAGCATTAGATAGAGGGCAAAATAGTCATTTAGCACGTTTACGATTTTTAGGGTTTTACAACTCTTCCCCTCTAAAAGAAAATTTTCGTCCTCGAAAATTGAAGTCGCAGAAGTACATAGAGACGTACAAGTTCAGGACAGACGTAGCAATTCATAGTTTCACGCAGGTCATAACGATTTCGGTTCCAAAGCGTACAAAACTTATACGTAACAGATGTCGGTGAGAATCTCGCAAAGAGGTACAGAATTACAAACGAACATGATGAGTGACAAATAACGGATATAAGTCTTAGTCCATTCACGTACCAACCCCAGGCATTTCCCAAGATGTCGTATGATTTCAATAAGTTCAAATTATATGATCTCGGTATTATCATGTTGATCAGGCGTCATAATACTTGCATCACATAACAAGTTCTTATTGTCATCATATTCTGTCCCGGGTCATGTCAAACCACATAACCAAAATCACACAAAACATATCACATACAGATATCAAGTAACATATTAAAACAGGCCATATCACATACATACATCATATACCACATCAGACAACTTACCATATCACCAAAGAAGAAGGCCACCCACTTGCTTGAAACGGTTCCTTATGACTCATTACTGACGATCCAAAAGAAAAGCTGAGATATTACCGAAATGCCAAACGATAAAACTTCACAATTCAAACCGAGTTCTGAACGAATCAAAGAAAAGTAATGCCGATCAAAATCACATAGCAAGATATCAAACCGCCTCAAAACGCATGACAAATGAATTGGAGTAACACAAGTCGCGCCCAAATCATATGAAGTAGATGAACCTTCTTAGCCACCAGTTGAATCTTGTCTCCGTCTTTTGCGTCTTTGGTTGATCTGTCCAGCTTCCTCCAGCAGCGTCCTGATGTCTCCAGCAGCACGGCAGTCGGGTGTGGCTTCTGCTTCACGAACCTCTCCATCACAGGGACAGTTGCACCAACGCAGGGTCGGCACCATCATCTTCGGCTCCACGGTTAGTCTCCATATAACTATCGATAAACGGATGTGCGAAAACAAAATAACAAAATTCGATGCGAAATGAAGAGGGCCAAATCAGTGAAGACAAAAGAATATCGAAGTCAAATCTGAACGACAATCAAAAGGAATCAAAAGATATCGGAACAGACGGAAGCCTAATGTCTACCCAATCCTCACAGGTCAATCCTAAGGTCAACAAGACGAAACCTGGTCTCTGATACCATAATTGTAACACCCCAACCCGACAAGGGTAGAAGTGTCACATTCTTGTGTCATATCAGAACGTACAATTAAAATTTTACGAGCGGAAGTCTTAAGAATAACATATCAAATCATTTATAACAACGACTTACAAGGAAAATTACAAAATCCAAAATGGCTAAAATAAAATGGAATCTCAAAACAATAGCCCGACACAGTAAGTCCAAATAATAAGGTAACTAGGGTTGGTCCACTTAGAAAATCCAACTCTCAGCCCATCAAAGCCCATCTTCAAACCTAACACCTGCCGCAGGAAAAGAAATGCGGCTGAGCTTAAAAAGCCCGGTGAACAGATATAACAAAACGAAAGCTAAATAAAATCTGAAATGCAAAATGAAACAAAGGAAACGGATAACAATGTCGCAGCGAAATGAGAACAATGAGTCAATGAGGATCCTGCAGAACACAATTATACAGATACCCAAAACGAACAGATAAGAAGGAGAACGAAGCAAAGCAAAGCATCGATGACATATAAACAAGCACATACAAACCAGACATACAAGAACTGAAACATAAGCAAACATAACAGGCGTCGCATCCACACAACATATATCTCATACAATCAATTCAGGAAATCAGAAGACATACAAGCCAAACAGATGTCTACAGGAAAGCGGAAGCAATTAATTAATCAGTGAGCATGGCAATTCACACAGGTCAAAACTCTTAATTGAAAACATAACAAGTATCATAGCAGCAGTCAAAACATGGCAGTCACACGTAGCAAGTAGGAATACAGTGTGAACACTATAATAAATGAACTAAAAACATAGCAGGGCAATTAAACAAGTTAACAAGCTAGACGTCATAAGTCGAAACATTTATCCAATCAAACAGTAGCATAAACAGCAATGTACACATGGCAGGTCAACAATAGGCAAATAACGATACTAACGGAGATTCACAGTCCACGAGGTTAACCGAACGAAGTTTACATACTAACCGTCAATACAATTATTTATACATTAGCATGGGCCAGATAAATTAAGGGTCACATAACAACATGATAAACGGTTGATCAGTTATTAACATGACAATAGGTAAATCAAACAATCACATATCACTAATATAGTAGCAGGGCAAACGATAGTCACATAGAACATGTATAAACAAAATCAAATTCAATAATCATATCATAACCCGGTACGTGAATGGAACGATAGTCTGAAGTAACGGAATAAGAGCATGACATATCAATGCAATGGAATGTATATCATGGTAGTAGAGTGAGTCACATAAGGGTATTGGGTAAAGGATAGTCAATTCAGAATATGGTGCATTTGGGAATCCTGAAGGTACAATATAGGTATATCAAAAGTGTAAGGGTTGTCAGAAATCTATCCCGAGCCAACAAAACAAACCATATCAATAGTGACAATAGCAGCCAAGTAACCAATAGTAACCATTGTATTCGGAGGGGTGACCTCGGAATACCAAACCAATATGAGGGGAGACCTCAGTAACCAGTGGAGTAGCTAGCTCCCAAAATGTGAGGGGGTGTATTGCACACACGCACCGCATCACCAAAACAAATCATATCATATCAAATTCAAATCAAATCAAATCTAGGATGCATCCATACGCCCCCTACAAAACAAATAGTGGCCAAATCCAATACATATATCTGAAGCGCGCATTAATCAATACAAATATGGGGACGGTGTGGAACATCACTCATCCACACTGGAGTCATGCCATTGGTGCATCAATGACACGGACATGGAACCCCCATGCCTAGTTAATGGCTCGGGTATCAATCTGAAGGGTCAAACAAAGGTTCAAAGTGTAGCAATATATAGGTCTTCACAATCAAAGGTTCAAATCAATGGTTCACAATTCAGAGGTTCATGGCTACAGTCCAATATCAAAGTTCAGTAGCAACAGTTCAATATCAAACGTTCAATATCATAGGTTCAATAGCACAGGTCAATAACAACAGTTTAGTAGCAAAGGGTTCAATAACGGAAGTTCAATAACAGTGATTCAATAACAGAGGGGTCAATAGCAAGGCAAAGATTCAATGGCAATAGTTCAATAGCAATGGTCAAATAGCAAAGGAATTGATATCAAAGGTTCAATATCAGAGGGTCAATAGTAAAGGAATCATAGCAATGAAATATCATAAGCGAAACAAAGTCGAAGGATCAGAAAATCATAAGGAACCCCTACTGAAAAGGGATAGAATATCTGTACCTCATTTGAAGCAAACCAAAATAGGAAGTACGGTCACACGATGAATCAATCCCGTCATCCGGACCTATGAATTAGATACGCTTATTAAGATTCGATTACTCATTTTAAACGGCTTTCCATTTTTAGCAGGTTTCCATAATTAGTAACTTTCCATATTTAGGTAACTTCTATTTTAGGCAGGTTTCCATATTTTCAGATTTAGTAACTTTTCATATTTAGGTAACTTCTATATTCAACTTGTAATTTTCCAACTTCCAATCATACCCCACGTTACCCATGCACACGAGACACAACTTAAATGCCACTTGATTTCTTATACTCATTCATATGCATGCATGTATATATGACTAACTACCACCCAAGTTACCTTACTTCACATGACATAACGTAGCAGATTACATTTACAATATTAGAGGAGATCTTAAACCCATGGATTAAATATGTACGCCCCTCCCCTATTATACTTAGGTTTATTTCAGGTTTAGACCACTTATTTAATAGCTTATTAGGGCGACACGACCAGGTCTAAAACGTGGCGAATGACCAAAATCTTCCAGCCAAAATAGTTAGCAACATAGGTTTTTAGTTTATGATTTCATGTGATAAATTCTATTATTTTATGTGAGTTTAAATTTGACGTGAACAAGAGATTCTAGTTAGCCAAACCCCACGACGTAAACCATCAAGGCAACCATGAACCTAGTTGAATTAATAGAGGTCAAAAACATATTTGTAGATGCATTTTATGGGTCGACATATGTATATGTCTAACAGATTTGTCGAGGTCGAATTCTCGTTTATTCCCTTTATTACTAACATGTTTTATTCTTAGGATTTCAAGCATCAAGTCATTGTTATTATGTGTGGTGGTTAAATTTTATTTTCATGCAAGTCTTTACATGTACAATGCCACGACAGAAATCAAGAAACAAGGGTAAAAGAGATGTGGTGATGGTGTTACCTTGATAGCGTGAAAAAGAATGGAGGCCACAAGACTACAATGAAAGTGACCAACACCCTTGGCCTAGTTAATACCCACGACAAGGTCCACAACAGCTTCCTTCACATCCTTCTGCGAATCTCCTATGAGCCCTCCTGGATGTCAAAAGAAGTGGGCAAAATATGATAAGCCGTCACTTTTGGTGGAGGGATTTTTAGGGTTTCTTTTATTTTTTTTAAAGAGATAATGAGAAGATAATTATGAGGTCAAATGGGAAAATAAAATGGTGCGTTAATGGAGGGAATATGGAGCGTATATGGGGGTTTATGGGTGTGATATAATTGGCTGGATTAAAGGAAATCAAAACAGAATTCCAATTTACCAAAGTTAGGGACCTATAATGTAGGTTAAATAAAAGAAAAGGAACACATGCAAGTTAATGGTTGCCGAGATTTGAGGTGATGAAAACATAAACAGATTTTACTTCCCAAGTCAACAATTGTATATGGGCTTGATTTCCCTTTTTGTTTTATAAGGTATATGAAATCTTTGAATAATTTGGCCCTTACAAACGTGATAGGTATTTAGACATAAAGTGTTTCGATCTTATTTTGTATAAGTTACATATTTACGAGTTAGGTTAGAAACGTAGTTATTGAGATTGACGTATTTTATGTATTTTATAAGCATTAGATAGAGGGCAAAATAGTCATTTAGCACGTTTACGATTTTTAGGGTTTTACAAAGCCAACCACACCCCAATCAGAATGGATAAATCTGATGCATGGAGATTAGTCGCTCAAGATATCGAATTATCAGCAGCAAAAGAAGCAGTCAAAGCAATGCGAAACTTACAAGCAATCATACAATGTAAAGCCCAAGTCTGCTTTGGATTATCAACAAAGGACAACCACTGGTCTGACCAGAAAGAAGACGTACGAATCCAGAATAAAGAAGCCCGGAGAATCCTCATCGAACTGGAAGCCCTCGCACAACGATTGGGTCGCAACAATATCTGAAACGATAGAAGTTCAAAACAATAATTCAGAAGAAGACAACAGCAGCTACAACAGGAAAGGATTTCTAGAAGATAGTGACGACAGTGATGACGATTCAATTTTTTATGTGGACCCAGGGTGGGATGATTATTGTCTGCATAAGTTAAAATTGAATCGTCCCATGGATAAGCATCTCTACCCAAAAGCTCGAAGGGCCCGCATGTGAATTATTTCACATATCACGGGTTTCAAAAGATCAATAGCTGTATAATTATTAAAGTAAAAGTCGGTATCAAATTATTAGTCCGTGTCGGCCAATTGTATCAAAATTAATAATGGCCAGGAATATTCCTTGGCATATGCCATGGTTTATTCTCTGGAATATGCTTGATGCCAAAGCATATTCTTAGTTTATTCTCTTTCGTTTAGCCTATAAAAGGCTTTGTAATTCAGTGTATTAAATCACCCATCCACCTACAATCACCACCACCAGCATTGTAACAAAGCTTCCGCAGTATTTTAATAAAAAGGTGTGTTAAGTAATACTTGTATTTTAAAGTTTTAGTTTTTGAGCTTTAGTACAAGATAAAAATTCCTGGCAATGTAATTAAAATACTACGGAAGCTTTGTTACAATGGTGGTGGTGGTGATTGTAGGTGGATGGGTGATTTAATACAATGAATTACAAAGCCTTTTATAGGCTAAACGAAAGAGAATAAACTAAGAATATGCTTTGGCATCAAGCATATTCCAGAGAATAAACCATGGCATATGCCAAGGAATATTCCAGGCCATTATTAATTTTGATACAATTGGCCGACACGGACTAATAATTCGATACCGACTTTTACTTTAATAATTATACAGCTGTTGATCTTTTGAAACCCGTGATATGTGAAATAATTCACATGCGGGCCCTTCGAGCTTTTGGGTAGAGATACTTATCCATAGGATGATTAAATTTTAACTTATGCAGACAATAATCATCCCACCCTGGGTCCACATAAAAAATTGAATCGTCATCACTGTCGTCACTATCTTCTAGAAATCCTTTCCTGTTGTAGCTGTAGTTGTCTTCTTCTGAATTATTGTTTTGAACTTCTATGGTTTCAGATATTGTTGCGACCCAATCGTTGTGCGAGGGCTTCCAGTTCGATGAGGATTCTCCGGGCTTCTTTATTCTGGATTCGTACGTCTTCTTTCTGGTCAGACCAGTGGTTGTCCTTTGTTGATAATCCAAAGCAGACTTGGGCTTTACATTGTATGATTGCTTGTAAGTTTCGCATTGCTTTGACTGCTTCTTTTGCTGCTGATAATTCGATATCTTGAGCGACTGATCTCCATGCATCAGATTTATCCATTCTGATTGGGGTGTGGTTGGCTTTGAGCTGGTAGTGTCTGTACATTGCTCATGGTTCTTCATGCATAAAGATTGTTTTAGTAAAGATTCTTGGGAGTGGTTGAAAGTCTTCATGATTTCTTCGCAAGTGATCTTCATATTCTTCTGAGAGGCATAGGGGGACTGTAGAACTTCCTCCACTGAGTAAAGCGCTGCTGCTGCTAATTGCTTCATTTCTCCTGTGCATTCTGCAAAACAAAGATTAACAAGTCTTGAGAGAGAATCAGCTAGCGTATTATGTTTCCCCTCTATATGTTCTATGTTGATCTTAACGCCTGTTCCTGTTACTGCATCTGCAAACTTGATCCATCTAACCCTTGAAGATTTGTTGCTATTAGCTTTATTGTAAAAGCTAATAATGGCTTGACAATCTGTTCTTAGAGTTATCTCTTGTTTATCAAGGTAGTAGATTTTTAACTTTTCCAAAGTGTTGATACAGGCATTGATTTCAGCATCGATTGTCGATTGAGTTGCTGAAAATTTGCCACTTGCATATGCACAAATTCTTTCTGAATTCCTTGGACCTTCCTTGTTATTCTTCCATTTAACAATTCCCCCCCATCCTTCCATACATCCGTCTGTTTCAAGGATGATGTAAGCATTTTCAGGTGGTATCTCCAGGTCTGGGAGATTTTGAACTTGTGTTTTGATTTTTCTGACTAGTTCATAATCAGAAGGCTTCAATCTTTTGTCTCCATGAGCATTTGTCTTTTCATACAACGGTCTTAGGAGTATCCCTAGTTTTGGAATATGAGTGCGAGCATAATTGAGGATTCCTAGGAATGACCTTAACCCCTTCTTCATCTTTTGTTCTTCTTCGTTGAAGTTCACAATCTTCTTTATGATGTGTGGTTGTAACTTTATGGTTCCTTCTCCTATGACTGCTCCCAGAAAATCTATTGTTGGAACTGCTATCTTCATCTTTGTTGGAAATAGGACTAGGCCATTATCTTCACAAATTTTTAGCATCTTCTCCAAATGCTTTGCATGCTCCTTTTCATTGTTTGAGAAAACCAGTATATCATCAATGTATACAGCGATGAATGACTCTGTTCCTTTGAAGCATTTATCCATCTTTCTTTGGAATACTGCTGGGGCATTCTTCAATCCAAATGGCATAACCAGCCATTCATAAAGTCCTCCAGGTACTAAGAATGCGGTCCATGGGATTGACTCCTCGTCCATGGCGACTTGATGGAATCCTGATTTGAGATCAAACTTTGAGAATATTTTCGCGCCTCCTATTCTTTTGATGATCGTATTTATTCCTGGTAGGGAGTATTGGTCCTTGTATGTGTTATCATTCAAGGATTTGTAATTGAACACCATTCTTTCCTTCCCTTTGATTTCTTTTCCAGTTACAAGATCAATTGTTGTTCCTGAATTTACGATCATAGCCATTGTTCTGTGTCTGCTTTTGCTTGGACGAATAGCACCAATTTTGAGGAGACTATCAACATGTTTTCTAAATGAATCTTCCATTGCTGGTGTCACATGTTTTAATGGTCGGTCCTCAATTGTAATATCTGGATTGATAACATCCAGTTTACAAAGCTCACCGTTCTTCTTCCAATGCTTTAAAGGCTCTTCTCCAATGTATCCCTGAAGTTTTAACCTATCAATGACGGGCTTAAACTGCTTTAAAAATTCGTTGTTGCCTTCTTGGTTGAAATAAATAGATTCATTTATTTCAAAGAAATCTTCTTCACTAATTTCAAGCTCAGTGATGGCAACTTCAGCAACTTCGGCTTGGTCTGAAGTCTTGATCTTGGTAACCTTTTTGTAAATGGTTATCTCATCTCCTTCTATACGAATTCCTCCCTTCATAGCCCTTATGAAATTGGCTCCTATTAGCATTTCAATGCCATTACTGTCATGCATATCGAATGCATATATGAGAGGAATTTTAAAATTGTTTCCTTCAATAAGGAAAGAGCCCTGCTTCAGTTTATGAGTAGCTTGCTGTCTTGAATTTAGGCCATTAAAGAAGACGTTGTAGGTTAATTGTTCGAGCGCTTCTTTCGGGACAACCTTTTTGTTTATACAACATGCTGATGCTCCTGTGTCTATTATTGCAGTGGTTCCAAATGAAGGACAATTGGGGATAAAAAACTCAACATTCACATTGTAAAGTGAATTAGTTACCTTCCTTACTTTTGGAACTACAGCGGCATTCCCAGAGTAATGAACTTCTGCTTCCATGAATGGTCTTACTTCATGAGAATCATTTAATGGTGGGAATTCTTCATTAGAGTATTGAAACCCTACTCCTTCTTCTTTCTTCTCTTGTAGTTGTGCTTTAAGTCTTCTTATTTCTTCATTCTTCTGTTCTTCGAGCCTTGTTTATTCAGCTTTAAGCTGATCAATTATCCTAAGAGTATCTGTAAGGTCTTTTACTAGCAAGTTCTTTTCAAGCTGCCATGCTTCTTCCTTGTTTTGAATTTCTGCCTTTCTTTCATAATACTCTTTTGCTTGATCTCTTATCATCTGCTAAACTTGTTCTGTCTTTTCTTTCAAAAGTTCCTTGAGAAGTTTTACCTCTCTGCTGTTGAAGTCGTTTTCTTCTTCCAGCTTGCACTGCTGTTTTCTTTTAACATTAACCGTTTTGCCAACATAATTTTTTGCACAAAGAGCACATGTTGTAAGTTGGCACTTGGGACAGTTAAGTCTTGACACATCTGTGGTTAGTATTCCACAAAACTAGCAGATTGTGTAATTTGTGACCGTGTTCTCTTTCCAATCATGCTCACAACTTTTACTTTGAGCTGGCAGTTCTTTGCTTGGTTTCCACGATCCTACAGATTGGACCATGTCTGCTATTTGTGTTGGTGGTCCTGGATGGAACATAAAAGCAAAATGACTAGGTTGGTCATCTTCACTGTTGCTTTCATTATCTTCATGCGTTATTGTGAAAGCTGCTTCTTCAAATGGGGTATCTTGGACCATGACACTGATACTTTGATGAGTATCACCTTCTCCTTCTGATATGCTATAGACACTGGTGTCGTCAAAGTCTGCTGAGACGATATCCCAGTTGTCATCAAGATCCAGTTCTTGATAGACGGGTGATCTTGCAATATTTCCTTGCTTGCTTTTGCAATCCTTTGCAAAATGTCCTTCTTTTCCACAAATAAAGCATTTTCACTTCTTGACTCGTCCTTTGTCATCCTTATACTTTCTTTTGAATGGCTTTACATGAGAACCATGTGGCTTTCCTTTGTAGGTTCTTGATTTTCTCATTCCATACTTCTTCCTGTTATTTTTGTAGTAACCAGGAATTGGTATAGCTGAACAAAGAGATAAGTCTCTAAGTTCTTTGGCAAGCGCCGCATCTTTGCACATTTTTGAAATAAAAGTATGAGTGAATTTGATTGCTGGCAAGACTCCTGCACTAAGACCAGGGTGCTTGGCCTTAAACGATTCCTCTACTTTTTTGGACAAAGAAGGTGGGAGTTTAGCAAACAGCTTTTCTGTTGTTAAGGGGAAATACAATTTCCCTGATTTTATTGCTAACTGCCTGAAATCTTCCAAGAATGACCACAAGTTCTTGGTTTCTTCACAAGTTATCCTGTCTAAGTCTCTGTAGGCTCTGTCTTGTTCATCAGTTGAGCCTCGATACGGATCCTCCAATAATATTAGTTGCCTTACTTGTGATGTTATATTTTGTGGTTCATCAGCAATTGCTTCAAGAGCAGCATACACATCCGGGTATGCAGTTTGCCATTGTTGCCACATTAACTTTTCGCTTTCTCCAAGAAGATTCTCCACAAAGGCTAACTTTGCTTTATTATCACTCCACGTTTGACTATTGAGCCTGTTGACTGTAATAGACTCCCATCTTGCTATTACATCTGACCATAAGCCTGGATCTACTGGTAGGACAAGCATCACACCTGATTCTGTCCATGCTGGTGGCAGAGTCCATTGTGAGTTATGGTACTCACCATATCCTCCATTAAAAACATTGCTTCTCCCTTGAGGATACCCAAACTGGTAATCTGGTCTATAAGTTGGCTGTGGATTTTGCCGTGCTGGCGGGTAAACAGCTGGTCCTAGTATTGCATCATTTGGTGGTTGATAGCTTGCACCAGATTCTGCATCATTTGCTGCTGGAAAAGCATGTTCCTCATTTTTATTGGTAATTTGTGCTGCCATTTGTTTAAAGTTTCAGAACTTTGGGTATGGCAGGTTGTCATCACCATCTTCTTTGGAAAGATGAAGAATTGTATGGTTCTCACCATACTTCGCTGCAAATGGGTTTTCCCATTTAGACTCTGATTTTTGTGTGGCGAGTTTGTCATCCCACTGCGGCAGATATTCATCAAGAAAGTCTTGCTGATTTTTTGAAAAGTCTTCTTGTAGGACAAGGATCTTTCCACCACTTCTTTCATCGTCATCCCAATCATCTGATTCATCAATAATTGCCACTCTTCCTGGGGAAATTTCATCGTCTGAGAATTCATCTCCCCAGCCAGTTGCTGCAATTTCTTCAATTAGGATTGTTGGTGCTGGAGCATCATATTTGACATAGTAATCCCATTTTCCAGATGGCTCACCAAGAGTCGACCACTTATGTTTTGATCGTTTAGGCTTATTAGAGCATCTGGTTTGGTTCAATGGCTCGTCTTTCAGACTTCTTGCTTCATTAAGGCACTCCTCACAGAAACATACATCATATGAGATATGTTTTGTTTGTTTTTCTTGTAAGCAGACTCCAATGAAATGTTCTTCATCTTCATCCAGATGATCATTACTTGGTGCTACTCGATCATGCTGGTCAACAGAGTATCTTGGTGGTTGGGGTGCCTGGCGGTATCTTTCAAAATGGAGACTTAATGACCTGTTAAGTCTTTCTTGTACTGCTACCTTTGATGGTACACGTACTGTGGTTTGCTTAGATGGCTTTAAATTCCAGCTCATTCCTTCAAGCTCTTCTACACTTCTTCTTTCGCCGGGAATTGCTGTGATGCCGTTCGTTGTGAGGTGGTCCACAACATTTTCTACACTGTATTGGAATCCCATATAGCTGGTGTTTGATAGCCTACCCGTCATGGCCATTATGATTAAAAGGTTACTTTCACCTCCTTGCCAAGCTTCATATCCATGAGTTTGTATAACAACTTCCACATGGTTATGGAAATCGTCAATACTTAGAACCATATCAGGGAACATGTAGACTAGCTGCGTTCCTGCAGAGAGGTCTACTTCCATGGTTCCAATAATTTGTCGACTATCTTCCCATCTGGTGTCACGAAGAACAATTAGAGCATTTGTTCCTTCACTTCTCCGGTGGAGTGCATGTAATCTGATCATGAATATCCCTAGGTGAATATGCTGAAGCCCTGAAGCTCTCAAGCTCTGGTAACTCTCTTGGTTACACAGTCGAAGGTTCACCTGATTTTCACCGACACATAGGATTCTTTGCTCAGAGTAGTGTTCATATACTCTGTGTCTTGCAGTACTTATATTGTTTGAATATAGTACTTCTTCTGGAACAAGACTTGCTCGTCTTTCCCTTGATATCTCAAGTTGTCTTTCTGGATCTACAACAGAATCTAAGGTTTGATTGTAGTTGTTTCTTCCAAATACTCTTCTTGTTGTCCTAGCTGCTTGGTACCTACTCCGGGTCATTTGCCGGTAACCGCGGATTTGATCTTCTTGGGTTGGGAGTTCTGTTTCAGTTTGTGTAGAACTCTTATTGAGGATGCTAGGCCTTCTAGAAGTCATTTCTTTGACTCCTTTCCGTATTGTTCTTTAAAGATTTTGTTGGGATCTTCAAAGACGTATATCTGTCCTTCACTTTTCTTTACTGGGAGTTTCCCACTGATGGAGAAATTATCAAGTCTTTTGGCTAAACTTGATATTGAGTCTTTAAGGTCTGCTGGCTGAGTCTTTTGTTTGATAACAATTTGGACTTCCTGTTTGAGCCTGTCAAACTTTTCTTCAATTTCTGTCAACTTCTGACTTTGTTTGGTTGCTAAGTAAAGCAAGGTGTTGTTTTGCTTTATGATAGCCTTCACTTGAGTAGCTAATCCTTCTTTATAATCAGTTGTTTTTGCGAAACCAACTGCTGGTGATTCCAAGTCTTCAGTAGCCTGTAAAGCTTCTTGATACTCAGTAGTTGCCTTTTGATTAGCAAGACTCATCCGGTGATGAGTTTCTTCACTTCGTGGAGAAGGTGTTCAACCTTCTGGATTTTATGATTGAGGTCTTCCGTTAGTCGAAGGGCTTCCTTCTCAACTAACTTTGGCTGCTCAGTTATCTCTTGAACAAGGTTCAGGACTTCTCTTTTTGTGAGTGGTTTAGATTGATGGATCTCAGTTGAGATTTGTTGAAAGCTTTTTCTGGTTTCACTCTGGGTTTTTCTTAATAGTTCCACACAGGATTCAAGCTTCTCTTGACAATTATGGACTTTTGACTCAAGATCTTTTTGTTTTTCGGAAATACTTTTGAAATTCTTAAGTGCAACTTTCGAAAAGAGATTTAGACGATTATAAACACAAGCTAAATTATTAACTAAATCGGTAGTTGTAGGTTTAGAACTATCTGTTTTAAAGACGATATATTCAGGATCTACAGTTCGTGAATTATCGTACCAATTCTGTATTTCTTGCTCGAAGCGATCGGACATAACATCAAAATCTTTAAAGGATAAATTTACAAACTTGTTTTAAGATTCACCAAACGGTTAACTTCAAAACTTCCCGATTCATTCGGTACTTTTTAGTAGAAGCAATTGCGCTGTCTTTTATCTAATAACAAGGGTTTTTATGAAATTCTTAATAGAAATGACTCCGTAGAAATACAAAAACTGATAAAATAATACCTTTACTGCTTTTCCTGAATATATCTTAAGGGTTTAGCCTTCCATAGAGCTAAGAATGTTTTGATTCAAAGCTCTGATACCAAGATGAAAATTACGTTGCCAGGAATTTTTATCTTGTACTAAAGCTCAAAAACTAAAACTTTAAAATACAAGTATTACTTAACAAAGATGAAAATTACGTTGCCAGGAATTTTTATCTTGTACTAAAGCTCAAAAACTAAAACTTTAAAATACAAGTATTACTTAACACACCTTTTTATTAAAATACTGTGGAAGCTTTGTTAGAATGGTGGTGGTGGTGATTGTAGGTGGATGGGTGATTTAATACACGGAATTACAAAGCCTTTTATAGGCTAAACGAAAGAGAATAAACTAAGAATATGCTTTGGCATCAAGCATATTCCAGAGAATAAACCATAGCATATGCCAAGGAATATTACAGGCCATTATTAATTTTGATACAATTGGCCGACACGGACTAATAATTCGATACCGACTTTTACTTTAATAATTATACAGTTGTTGATCATTTGAAACCCGTGATATGTGAAATAATTCACATGCGGGCCCTTTGAGCTTTTGGGTAGAGATGCTTATCCATGGGACGATTCAATTTTAACTTATGTAGACAATAATCATCCCGACCGTGTTCTCTTTCCAATCATGCTCACAACTTTCACTTTGAGCCGGCAGTTCTTTGCTTGGTTTCCACGATCCTACAGATTGGACCATGTATGCTATTTGTGTTGGTGGTCCTGGATGGAACATAAAAGCAAAATGACTAGGTTGGTCATCTTTATTGTTGCTTTCATTATCTTCATGCGTTATTGTGAAAGCTGCTTCTTCAAATAGGGTATCTTGGGCCATGACACTGATACTTTGATGAGTATCACCTTCTCCTTCTGATATGCTATAGACACTGGTGAGACGATATCCCAGTTGTCATCAAGATCCAGTTCTTGATAGACGGCTGACCTTGCAATCTGGTGCAAGCTATCAACCACCAAATGATGCAATACTAGGACCAGCTGTTTACCCGCCAGCACGGCAAAATCCAGATCCAACTTATAGACCAGATTACCAGTTTGGGTATCCTCAAGGGAGAAGCAATGTTTTTAATAGAGGATATGGAAAGTACCATAACTCACAATGGACTCTGCCACCAGCATGGATAGAATCAGGTGTGATGCTTGTCCTACCAGCAGGTCCAGGCTTATGGTCAGATGTAATAGCAAGATGGGAGTCTATTACAATCAACAGGCTCAATAGTCAAACGTGGACTGATAATAAAGCAAAGTTAGCCTTTGTGGAGAATCTTCTTGGAGAAAGCTAAAAGTTAATGTGGCAACAATGGCGAACTGCATACCCGGATGTGTATGCTGCTCTTGAAGCAACTGTTGATGAACCACAAAATATAACATCACAAGTAAGGCAACTAATATTATTGAAGGATCCGTATCGAGGCTCAACTGATGAACAAGACAGAGCCTACAGAGACTTAGACAGGATAACTTGTGAAGAAACCAAGAACTTGTGGTCATTCTTGGAAGATTTCAGGCAGTTAGCAACAAAATCAGGGAAATTGTATTTCCCCTCAACAACAGAAAAGCTGTTTGCTAAACTCCCACCTTCTTTGTCCAAAAAAGTAGAGGAATCGTTTAAGGCCAAGCACCCTGGTCTTAGTGCTGGAGTCTTGCCAGCAATCAAATTCACTCATACTTTTATTTCAGAAATGTGCAAAGATGCGGCGCTTGCCAAAGAACTTAGAGACTTATCTCTTTGTTCAGCTATACCAATTCCTGGTTACTACAAAAATAACAGGAAGAAGTATGGAATGAGAAAATCAAGAACCTACAAAGGAAAGCCACATGGTTCTCATGTAAAGCCATTCAAGAGAAAGTATAAGGATGACAAAGGACGAGTCAAGAAGTGCAAATGCTTTATTTGTGGAAAAGAAGGACATTTTGCAAAGGATTGCAAAAGCAAGCAAGGAAATATTGCAAGATCAGCCGTCTATCAAGAACTGGATCTTGATGACAACTGGGATATCGTCTCAGTAGACTTTGACGACACCAGTGTCTATAGCATATCAGAAGGAGAAGATGATACTCATCAAAGAATCAGTGTCATGATCTAACATACCCCATTTGAAGAAGCAGCTTTCACAATAACGCATGAAGATAATGAAAGCAACAGTGAAGATGACCAACCTAGTCATTTTGCTTTTATGTTCCATCCAGGACCACCAACACAAATAGCAGACATGGTCCAATCTGTAGGATCGTGGAAACCAAGCAAAGAACTGCCGGCTCAAAGTAAAAGTTGTGAGCATGATTGGAAAGAGAACACGGTCACAAATTACACAATCTGCTATTTCTATGGAATACTAACCACAGATGTGTCAAGACTTAACTGTCCCAAGTGCCAACTTACAAAATGTGCTCTTTGTGCAAAAAGTTATCTTGGCAAAACGGTTAATGTTAAAAGAAAACAGCAGTGTAAGCTGGAAGAAGAAAATGACTTCAACAGCAGAGAGGTAAAACTTCTCAAGGAACTTTTGAAAGAAAAGACAGAACAAGTTCAGCAGATGATAAGAGATCAAGCAAAAGAGTATTATGAAAGAAAGGCAGAAATTCAAAAGAAGGAAGAAGCATGACAGCTTGAAAAGAGCTTGCTAGTAAAAGACCTTACAGATACTCTTAGGATAATTGATCAGCTTAAAGCTGAACAAACAAGGCTCGAAGAACAGAAGAAGAAAGAAATAAGAAGACTTAAAGCACAACTACAAGAGAAGAAAGAAGAAGGAGTAGGGTTTCAATACTCTAATGAAGAATTCCCACCATTAAATGATTCTCATGAAGTAAGACCATTCATGGAAGCAGAAGTTCATTACTCTGGGAATGCCGCTGTAGTTCCAAAAGTAAGGAAGGTAACTAACTCACTTTACAATGTGAAGGTTGAGTTTTTTATCCCCAATTGTCCTTCATTTGGAACCACTGCAATAATAGACACAGGAGCATCAGCATGCTGTATAAGCAAAAAGGTTGTCCCGGAAGAAGCGCTCGAACTATTAACCTACAACGTCTTCTTCAATGGCCTAAATTCAAGACAGCAAGCTACTCATAAACTGAAGCAGGGCTCTTTCCTTATTGAAGGAAACAATTTTAAAATTCCTCACATATATGCATTCGACATGCATGACAGTAATGGCATTGAAATGCTAATAGGAGCCAATTTCATAAGGGCTATAAAGGGAGGAATTCTTATAGAAGGAGATGAGATAACCATTTACAAAAAGGTTACCAAGATCAAGACTTCAGACCAAGCCGAAGTTGCTGAAGTTGCCATCACTGAGCTTGAAATTAGTGAATAAGATTTCTTTGAAATAAATGAATCTATTTATTTCAACCAAGAAGGCAACAACGCATTTTTAAAGCAGTTTAAGCCCATCATTGATAGGTTAAAACTTCAGGGATACATTGGAGAAGAGCCTTTAAAGCATTGGAAGAAGAACGGTGAGCTTTGTAAACTGGATGTTATCGATCCAGATATTACAATTGAGGACCGACCATTAAAACATGTGACACCAGCAATGGAAGATTCATTTAGAAAACATGTTGATAGTCTCCTCAAAATTGGTGCTATTCGTCCAAGCAAAAGCAGACACAGAACAATGGCAATGATCGTAAATTCAGGAACAACAATTGATCCTGTAACTGGAAAAGAAATCAAAGGGAAGGAAAGAATGGTGTTCAATTACAAATCCTTGAATGATAACACATACAAGGACCAATACTCCCTACCAGGAATAAATACGATCATGAAAAGAATAGGAGGCGCGAAAATATTCTCAAAGTTTGATCTCAAATCAGGATTCCATCAAGTCGCCATGGACGAGGAGTCAATCCCATGGACCGCATTCTTAGTACCTGGAGGACTTTATGAATGGCTGGTTATGCCATTTGGATTGAAGAATGCCCCAGCAGTATTCCAAAGAAAGATGGATAAATGCTTCAAAGGAACAGAGTCATTCATCGCAGTATACATTGATGATATACTGGTTTTCTAAAACAATGAAAAGGAGCATGCAAAGCATTTGGAGAAGATGCTAAAAATTTGTGAAGATAATGGCCTAGTCCTATCTCCAACAAAGATGAAGATAGCAGTTCCAACAATAGATTTTCTGGGAGCAGTCATAGGAGAAGGAACCATAAAGTTACAACCACACATCATAAAGAAGATTGTGAACTTCAACGAAGAAGAATTAAAGACGAAGAAGGGGTTAAGGTCATTCCTAGGAATCCTCAATTATGCTCGCACTCATATTCCAAAACTAGGGATACTCCTAAGACCGTTGTATGAAAAGACAAATGCTCATGGAGACAAAAGATTGAAGCCTTCTGATTATGAACTAATCAGAAAAATCAAAACACAAGTTCAAAATCTCCCAGACCTGGAGATACCACCTGAAAATGCTTACATCATCCTTGAAACAGACGGATGTATGGAAGGATGGGGGGGAATTGTTAAATGGAAGAATAACAAGGAAGGTCCAAGGAATTCAGAAAGAATTTGTGCATATGCAAGTGGCAAATTTTCAACAACTCAATCGACAATCGATGCTGAAATCAATGCCTGTATCAACACTTTGGAAAAGTTAAAAATCTACTACCTTGATAAACAAGAGATAACTCTAAGAACAGATTGTCAAGCCATTATTAGCTTTTACAATAAAGCTAATAGCAACAAATCTTCAAGGGTTAGATGGATCAAGTTTGCAAATGCAATAACAGGAACAGGCGTTAAGATCAACATAGAACATATAGAGGGGAAACATAATACGCTAGCTGATTCTCTCTCAAGACTTGTTAATCTTTGTTTTGTAGAATGCACAGGAGAAATGAAGCAATTAGCAGCAGCAGCGCTTTACTCAGTGGAGGAATTTCTACAGTCCCCCTATGCCTCTCAGAAGATAATGAAGATCACTTGCGAAGAAATCATGAAGACTTTCAACCACTCCCAAGAATCTTTACTAAAACAATCTTTATGCATGAAGAACCAGGAGCAATGTACAGACACTACCAGCTCAAAGCCAACCACACCCCAATCAGAATGGATAAATCTGATGCATGGAGATTAGTCGCTCAAGATATCGAATTATCAGCAGCAAAAGAAGCAGTCAAAGCAATGCGAAACTTACAAGCAATCATACAATGTAAAGCCCAAGTCTGCTTTGGATTATCAACAAAGGACAACCACTGGTCTGACCAGAAAGAAGACGTACGAATCCAGAATAAAGAAGCCCGGAGAATCCTCATCGAACTGGAAGCCCTCGCACAACGATTGGGTCGCAACAATATCTGAAACCATAGAAGTTCAAAACAATAATTCAGAAGAAGACAACTGCAGCTACAACAGGAAAGGATTTCTAGAAGATAGTGACGACAGTGATGACGATTCAATTTTTTATGTGGACCCAGGGTGGGATGATTATTGTCTGCATAAGTTAAAATTGAATCATCCCATGGATAAGCATCTCTACCCAAAAGCTCGAAGGGCCCGCATGTGAATTATTTCACATATCACGGGTTTCAAAAGATCAACAGCTGTATAATTATTAAAGTAAAAGTCGGTATCGAATTATTAGTCCGTGTCGGCCAATTGTATCAAAATTAATAATGGCCTAGAATATTCCTTGGCATATGCCATGGTTTATTCTCTGGAATATGCTTGATGCCAAAGCATATTCTTAGTTTATTCTCTTTCGTTTAGCCTATAAAAGGCTTTGTAATTCAGTGTATTAAATCACCCATCCACCTACAATCACCACCACCACCATTGTAACAAAGCTTCCGCAGTATTTTAATAAAAAGGTGTGTTAAGTAATACTTGTATTTTAAAGTTTTAGTTTTTGAGCTTTAGTACAAGATAAAAATTCTTGGCAACGTAATTAAAATACTGCGGAAGCTTTGTTACAATGGTGGTGGTGGTGATTGTAGGTGGATGGGTGATTTAATACAATGAATTACAAAGCCTTTTATAGGCTAAACGAAAGAGAATAAACTAAGAATATGCTCTGGCATCAAGCATATTCCAGAGAATAAACCATGGCATATGCCAAGGAATATTCCAGGCCATTATTAATTTTGATACAATTGGCCGACACGGACTAATAATTCGATACTGACTTTTACTTTAATAATTATACAGCTGTTGATCTTTTGAAACCCATGATATGTGAAATAATTCACATGCGGGCCCTTCGAGCTTTTGGGTAGAGATACTTATCCATGGGACGATTGAATTTTAACTTATGCAGACAATAATCATCCCACCCAGGGTCCACATAAAAAATAGAATCGTCATCACTGTCGTCACTATCTTCTAGAAATCCTTTCCTGTTGTAGCTGCATTTGTCTTCTTCTGAATTATTGTTTTGAACTTCTATGGTTTCAGATATTGTTGCGACCCAATCGTTGTGCGAGGGCTTCCAGTTCGATGAGGATTCTCCGGGATTCTTTATTCTGGATTCGTACGTCTTCTTTCTGGTCAGACCAGTGGTTGTCCTTTGTTGATAATCCAAAGCAGACTTGGGCTTTACATTGTATGATTGCTTGTAAGTTTCGCATTGCTTTGACTGCTTCTTTTGCTGCTGATAATTCGATATCTTGAGCGACTGATCTCCATGCATCAGATTTATCCATTCTGATTGGGGTGTGGTTGGCTTTGAGCTGGTAGTGTCTGTACATTGCTCATGGTTCTTCATGCATAAAGATTGTTTTAGTAAAGATTCTTGGGAGTGGTTGAAAGTCTTCATGATTTCTTCGCAAGTGATCTTCATATTCTTTTGAGAGGCATAGGGGAACTGTAAAACTTCCTCCACTGAGTAAAGCGCTGCTGCTGCTAATTGCTTCATTTCTCCTGTGCATTCTGCAAAACAAAGATTAACAAGTCTTGAGAGAGAATCAGCTAGCGTATTATGTTTCCCCTCTATATGTTCTATGTTGATCTTAACGCCTGTTCCTGTTACTGCATCTGCAAACTTGATCCATCTAACCCTTGAAGATTTGTTGCTATTAGCTTTATTGTAAAAGCTAATAATGGCTTGATAATCTGTTCTTAGAGTTATCTCTTGTTTATCAAGGTAGTAGATTTTTAAATTTTCCAAACTGTTGATACAGGCATTGATTTCAGCATCGATTGTCGATTGAGTTGCTGAAAATTTGCCACTTGCATATGCACAAATTCTTTCTGAATTCCTTGGACCTTCCTTGTTATTCTTCCATTTAACAATTCCCCCCCATCCTTCCATACATCCGTCTGTTTCAAGGATGATGTAAGCATTTTCAGGTGGTATCTCCAGGTCTGGGAGATTTTGAACTTGTGTTTTGATTTTTCTGATTAGTTCATAATCAGAAGGCTTCAATTTTTGTCTCCATGAGCATTTGTCTTTTCATACAACGGTCTTAGGAGTATCCCTAGTTTTGGAATATGAGTGCGAGCATAATTGAGGATTCCTAGGAATGACCTTAATCCCTTCTTCGTCTTTAATTCTTCTTCGTTGAAGTTCACAATCTTCTTTATGATGTGTGGTTGTAACTTTATGGTTCCTTCTCCTATGACTGCTCCCAGAAAATCTATTGTTGGAACTGCTATCTTCATCTTTGTTGGAGATAGGACTAGGCCATTATCTTCACAAATTTTTAGCATCTTCTCCAAATGCTTTGCATGCTCCTTTTCATTGTTTTAGAAAACCAGTATATCATCAATGTATACAGCGATGAATGACTCTGTTCCTTTGAAGCATTTATCCATCTTTCTTTGGAATACTGCTGGGGCATTCTTCAATCCAAATGGCATAACCAGCCATTCATAAAGTCCTCCAGGTACTAAGAATGCGGTCCATGGGATTGACTCCTCGTCCATGGCGACTTGATGGAATCCTGATTTGAGATCAAACTTTGAGAATATTTTCGCGCCTCCTATTCTTTTGATGATCGTATTTATTCCTGGTAGGGAGTATTGGTCCTTGTATGTGTTATCATTCAAGGATTTGTAATTGAACACCATTCTTTCCTTCCCTTTGATTTCTTTTCCAGTTACAGGATCAATTGTTGTTCCTGAATTTACGATCATTGCCATTGTTCTGTGTCTGCTTTTGCTCGGACGAATAGCACCAATTTTGAGGAGACTATCAACATGTTTTCTAAATGAATCTTCCATTGCTGGTGTCACATGTTTTAATGGTCGGTCCTCAATTGTAATATCTGGATTGATAACATCCAGTTTACAAAGCTCACCGTTCTTCTTCCAATGCTTTAAAGGCTCTTCTCCAATGTATCCCTGAAGTTTTAACCTATCAATGATGGGCTTAAACTGCTTTAAAAATGCGTTGTTGCCTTCTTGGTTGAAATAAATAGATTCATTTATTTCAAAGAAATCTTCTTCACTAATTTCAAGCTCAGTGATGGCAACTTCAGCAACTTCGGCTTGGTCTGAAGTCTTGATCTTGGTAACCTTTTTGTAAATGGTTATCTCATCTCCTTCTATACGAATTCCTCCCTTCATAGCCCTTATGAAATTGGCTCCTATTAGCATTTCAATGCCATTACTGTCATGCATGTCGAATGCATATATGAGAGGAATTTTAAAATTGTTTCCTTCAATAAGGAAAGAGCCCTGCTTCAGTTTATGAGTAGCTTGCTGTCTTGAATTTAGGCCATTGAAGAAGACGTTGTAGGTTAATAGTTCGAGCGCTTCTTCCGGGACAACCTTTTTGTTTATACAGCATGCTGATGCTCCTGTGTCTATTATTGCAGTGGTTCCAAATGAAGGACAATTGGGGATAAAAAACTCAACATTCACATTGTAAAGTGAGTTAGTTACCTTCCTTACTTTTGGAACTACAGCGGCATTCCCAGAGTAATGAACTTCTGCTTCCATGAATGGTCTTACTTCATGAGAATCATTTAATGGTGGGAATTCTTCATTAGAGTATTGAAACCCTACTCCTTCTTCTTTCTTCTCTTGTAGTAGTGCTTTAAGTCTTCTTATTTCTTCATTCTTCTGTTCTTCGAGCCTTGTTTATTCAGCTTTAAGCTGATCAATTATCCTAAGAGTATCTGTAAGGTCTTTTACTAGCAAGCTCTTTTCAAGCTGCCATGCTTCTTCCTTGTTTTGAATTTCTGCCTTTCTTTCATAATACTCTTTTGCTTGATCTCTTATCATCTGCTGAACTTGTTCTGTCTTTTCTTTCAAAAGTTCCTTGCGAAGTTTTACCTCTCTGCTGTTGAAGTCATTTTCTTCTTCCAGCTTGCACTGCTGTTTTCTTTTAACATTAACCGTTTTGCCAAGATAATTTTTTGCACAAAGAGCACATGTTGTAAGTTGGTACTTGGGACAGTTAAGTCTTGACACATCTGTGGTTAGTATTCCACAAAAATAGCAAATTGTGTAATTTGTGACCGTGTTCTCTTTCCAATCATGCTCACAACTTTTACTTTGAGCCGGCAGTTCTTTGCTTGGTTTCCACGATCCTACAGATTGGACCATGTCTGCTATTTGTGTTGGTGGTCCTGGATGGAACATAAAAGCAAAATGGCTAGGTTGGTCATCTTCACTGTTGCTTTCATTATCTTCATGCGTTATTGTGAAAGCTGCTTCTTCAAATGGGGTATCTTGGACCATGACACTGATACTTTGATGAGTATCACCTTCTCCTTCTGATATGCTATAGACACTGGTGTCGTCAAAGTCTGCTGAGACAATATCCCAGTTGTCATCAAGATCCAGTTCTTGATAGACGGCTGATCTTGCAATATTTCCTTGCTTGCTTTTGCAATCCTTTGCAAAATGTCCTTCTTTTCCACAAATAAAGCATTTGCACTTCTTGAATCGTCCTTTGTCATCCTTATACTTTCTCTTGAATGGCTTTACATGAGAACCATGTGGCTTTCCTTTGTAGGTTCTTGATTTTCTCATTCCATACTTCTTCCTGTTATTTTTGTAGTAACCAGGAATTGGTATAGCTGAACAAAGAGATAAGTCTCTAAGTTCTTTGGCAAGCGCCGCATCTTTGCACATTTCTGAAATAAAAGTATGAGTGAATTTGATTGCTGGCAAGACTCCTTCACTAAGACCAGGGTGCTTGGCCTTAAACGATTCCTCTACTTTTTTGGACAAAGAAGGTGGGAGTTTAGCAAACAGCTTTTCTGTTGTTAAGGGGAAATACAATTTCCTTGATTTTATTGCTAACTGCCTGAAATCTTCCAAGAATAACCACAAGTTCTTGGTTTCTTCGCAAGTTATCCTGTCTAAGTCTCTGTAGGCTCTGTCTTGTTCATCAGTTGAGCCTCGATACGGATCCTCCAATAATATTAGTTGCCTTACTTGTGATGTTATATTTTGTGGTTCATCAGCAATTGCTTCAAGAGCAGCATACACATCCGGGTATGCAGTTCGCCATTGTTGCCACATTAACTTTTCGCTTTCTCCAAGAAGATTCTCCACAAAGGCTAACTATGCTTTATTATCAGTCCACGTTTGACTATTGAGCCTGTTGATTGTAATAGACTCCCATCTTGCTATTACATCTGACCATAAGCCTGGATCTACTGGTAGGACAAGCATCACACCTGATTCTGTCCATGCTGGTGGCAGAGTCCATTGTGAGTTATGGTACTCACCATATCCTCCATTAAAAACATTTCTTCTCCCTTGAGGATACCCAAACTGGTAATCTGGTCTATAAGTTGGCTGTGGATTTTGCCGTGCTGGCGGGTAAACAGCTGGTCCTAGTATTGCATCATTTGGTGGTTGATAGCTTGCACCAGATTCTGCATCATTTGCTGCTGGAAAAGCATGTTCCTCATTTTTATTGGTAATTTGTGCTGCCATTTGTTTAAAGTTTCAGAACTTTGGGTATGGCAGGTTGTCATCACCATCTTCTTTGGAAAGATGAAGAATTGTATGGTTCTCACCATGCTTCGCTGCAAATGGGTTTTCCCATTTAGACTCTGATTTTTGTGTGGCGAGTTTGTCATCCCACTGCGGCAGATATTCATCGAGAAAGTCTTGCTGATTTTTTGAAAATTCTTCTTGTAGGACAAGGATCTTTCCACCACTTCTTTCATCGTCATCCCAATCATCTGATTCATCAATAATTGCCACTCTTCCTGGGGTAATTTCATCGTCTGAGAATTCATCTCCCCAGCCAGTTGCTGTAATTTCTTCAATTGGGATTGTTGGTGCTGGAGCATCATATTTGACATAGTAATCTCATTTTCCAGATGGCTCACCAAGAGTCGACCACTTATGTTTTGATCGTTTAGGCTTATTAGAGCATCTGGTTTGGTTCAATGGCTCGTCTTCCAGACTTCTTGCTTCATTAAGGCACTCCTCACAGAAACATACATCATATGAGATATGTTTCGTTTGTTTTTCTTGTAAGCAGACTCCAATGAAATGTTCTTCATCTTCATCCAGATGATCATTACTTGGTGCCTTTCGATCATGCTGGTCAACAGAGTATCTTGGTGGTTGGGGTGCCTGGCGGTACCTTTCAAAATAGAGACTTAATGACATGTTAAGTCTTTCTTGTACTGCTACCCTTGATGGTACACGCACTGTGGTTTGCTCAGATGGCTTTAAATTCCAGCTCATTCCTTCAAGCTCTTCTACACTTCTTCTTTCGCCGGGAATTGCTGTGATGCCGTTCGTTGTGAGGTGGTCCACAACATTTTCTACACTGTATTGGAATCCCATATAGCTGGTGTTTGATAGCCTACCCGTCATGGCCATTGTGATTAAAAGGTTACTTTCACCTCCTTGCCAAGCTTCATATCCATGAGTTTGTATAACAACTTCCACATGGTTATGGAAATCGTCAATACTTAGAACCATATCAGGGAACATGTAGACTAGCTGCATTCCTGCAGAGAGGTCTACTTCCATGGTTCCAATAATTTATCGACTATCTTCCCATCTAGTGTCACGAAGAACAATTAGAGCATTTGTTCCTGCACTTCTCCGGTGGAGTGCATGTAATCTGATCATGAATATCCCTAGGTGAATATGCTGAAGCCCTGAAGCTCTCAAGCTCTGGTAACTCTCTTGGTTACACAGTCGAAGGTTCACCTGATTTTCACCGACACATAGGATTCTTTGCTCAGAGTAGTGTTCATATACTCTGTGTCTTGCAGTACTTCTATTGTTTGAATATAGTACTTCTGCTGGAACAAGACTTGCTCGTCTTTCTCTTGATATCTCAAGTTGTCTTTCTGGATCTACAACGGACTCTAAGGTTCGATTGTAGTTGTTTCTTCCAAATACTCTTCTTGTTGTCCTAGCTGCTTGGTACCTACTCCGGGTCATTTGCCGGTAACCACGGATTTGATCTTCTTGGGTTGGGAGTTCTGTTTGAGTTTGTGTAGAACTCCTATTGAGGATGCTAGGCCTTCTAGAAGTCATTTCTTTGACTCCTTTCCATATTGTTCTTTAAAGATTTTGTTGGGATCTTCAAAGACGTATATTTGTCCTTCACTTTTCTTTACTGGGAGTTTCCCACTGATGGAGAAATTATCAAGTCTTTTGGCTAAACTTGCTATTGAGTCTTCAAGGTCTGCTGGCTGAGTCTTTTGTTTGATAACAATTTGGACTTCCTGTTTGAGCCTGTCAAACTTTTCTTCAATTTCTGTCAACTTCTGACTTTGTTTGGTTGCTAAGTAAAGCAAGGTGTTGTTTTGCTTTATGATAGCCTTCACTTGAGTAGCTAATCCTTCTTTATAATCAGTTGTTTTTGCGAAACCAACTGCTGGTGATTCCAAGTCTTCAGTAGCCTGTAAAGCTTCTTGATACTTAGTAGTTGCCTTTTGATTAGAAAGACTTATCCGGTGATGAGTTTCTTCACTTCGTGGAGAAGGTGTTCAACCTTCTGGATTTTATGATTGAGGTCTTCCGTTAGTCGAAGGGCTTCCTTCTCAACTAACTTTGGCTGCTCAGTTATCTCTTGAACAAGGTTCTGGACTTCTCTTTTTGTGAGTGGTTTAGATTGATGGATCTCAGTTGAGATTTGTTAAAGCTTTTTCTGGTTTCACTCTGGGTTTATCTTAATAGTTCCTCACAGGATTGAAGCTTCTCTTGACAATTTTGGACTTTTGACTCAAGATCTTTTTGTTTTTCGGAAATACTTTTGAAATTCTTAAATGCAACTTTCGAAAAGAGATTTAGACGATTATAAACACAAGCTAAATTATTAACTAAATTGATAGTTGTAGGTTTAGAACTATCTGTTTTAAAGACGATATATTCAGGATCTACAGTTCGTGAATTATCGTGCCAATTCTGTATTTCTTGCTCGAAGCGATCGGGCATAACATCAAAAACTTCAAAGGATAAATTTACAAACTTGTTTTAAGATTCACCAAACGGTTAACTTCAAAACTTCCCGATTCATTCGGTACTTTTTAGTAGAAGCAATTGCGCTGTCTTTTATCTAAAAACAAGGGTTTTTATGAAATTCTTAATAGAAATGACTCCGTAGAAATACAAAAACTGATAAAATAATACCTTTACTGCCTTTCCTGAATATACCTTAAGGGTTTAGCCTTCCATAGAGCTAAGAATGTTTTGATTCAAAGCTCTGATACCAAGATGAAAATTACGTTGCCAGGAATTTTTATCTTGTACTAAAGCTCAAAAACTAAAACTTTAAAATACAAGTATTACTTAACACACATTTTTATTAAAATACTGCGGAAGCTTTGTTACAATGGTGGTGGTGGTGATTGTAGGTGGATGGGTGATTTAATACACTAAATTACAAAGCCTTTTATAGGCTAAACGAAAGAGAATAAACTAAGAATATGCTTTGGCATCAAGCATATTCCAGAGAATAAACCACGGCATATGCCAAGGAATATTCCTGACCATTATTAATTTTGATACAATTGGCCGACACGGACTAATAATTCGATACCGACTTTTACTTTAATAATTATACAGCTGTTGATCTTTTGAAACCCGTGATATGTGAAATAATTCACATGCGGGCCCTTCGAGCTTTTGGGTAGAGATGCTTATCCATGGGACGATTCAATTTTAACTTATGCAAACAGTATCATCAAAAAGATTATTACATTGTTACTTCAAAAAATGAAAAGATTATTAGATTGTATGTTATGAACAAATTAACGCACCGGATAATTTATTTTGTAACTTTTGTAATTTGTGGAGTTCATCATCAGACTTGGAAATTTTATCAGATTTATTTAGAGAGATAATGATTCTGATCCCGTCTATATTATGTTTTATGACTTTGGGTTGGTTTTACCTTGACTACTTGATTTGATCTTGCTTGGTTAGACGGTGATCAGTACTAATCGGTTAGTGGTTCGTTTAAGTTATAGTAGTATTAGTTAGTACCATTTAAAACTACACCCTATCATTAATTCTGTTGGAAGTAAATGACAAAACCAGAAACTTAGTAGTATGTTTTAGGTATTATATGTAATCTTAATATAGTTAAGGGTATTTTAGTGTTTTATTTGTAGAATTTCGGTATAAACCGAAGTATGTAATTGGGCTGGGTCTTTTAGAAACGTTATAAACCGTTTTACACAAGGGTATAACGTTTAGATAGAATACAACGTTTAGGAGGGTTACTGAATCGGTATAACACTTTTGAAGCACCGATTCAACAAGTATAAATAGTTAGGTTTTCTGTAAACATTCATTCAATTCCAATACATATCAATACAATTCAGTCTTTATCATTTTGATTATTCTGTTTATATTTCTGCACTTTTTGTCGCAACAAACCTGTCACAAACAGCCCATAACAGAAGCTGTGATCAAAGGCCGACTAACAGTGGCATCAGAGCCAAAATCATCCAAGAAAGAACGAGGAAGAGCAGGCCATCGATTTACAGCAAGAAAGAAAGAAGGGATCGAATTTTTTCTTTTATTGCACAAAGAAGAAACACAACGCAGAAATTGATCAGAAGGAAGTTGTTTTGGAACCACGAATCAGGAAAGCATCTTGAATCTGTGAACGAAACGCACGTTTCTAGGTTTTACTAATTGATGAGTGTCTAAATACTAATCATTTTTGTACTATCTAGACTGCAAAAACATCTGAAAACACTCAAAAATGCATCAAAATGATGAAAATATCACAAATCAATGTTTTATATGTTTTAAATGCAAAAAGATCAAAATCAGATGAAAAACGTATCAAGTTTGCAAAATTGGCAGTTTTAGTCCCCCAAGTTTCAAAAGTTGTCAAAAACAGTTCCTGGTAAATCAAAATAAAGAAAAATGTCATTTAAGGTCCATGGGATTCAAAAGTTGTTAAAACAAACCCTTCAAAGTTTAAAATTTGCAAAATTACAACTTTGGTCCCTCAAGTTTGAAAATTGGCAAAAATGGCCCTTGAAAATTTGAAAACGTCAAGTTTGGTCCTTATACTATTGGAGCTTGTCACTTATGGTCCCTTGGAACAACTTTGACAAAATGGCAGAAGTGGTCCCTTGACTTTCAGGATTTACAACATTAGTCCTTGTTTATTAATAAGCTTATGCTATTGGACCCTTGTCACACTACTTTGGACCCCAGCCAACAAACCTTTTGGACCCTTTGCTTTTTGACCCCCTGCTTTATTACTAACACCTGGTCAGTCAACCCTCTCGTCAAAACAATCACCCCTTGGCGCCATTTTTCCTCCTTCCTCCCAACTGCCCACCTGAAATCACTCCACACAACCTCACCTCCACCTCAATATATCACCATCCATGTTCCCTCTACCTCCACCAATATCCAAATATCATTAATTGCTTTCACCCTCATCTCACTCAACCCTCATCTGTCAAAACCAAAATTCCCGCCAAAATGATCCTATGGCCAATATTCACTTAAGCTCATCCAATGGTCAAGGAAATTAGTGGGAAAAGCTCAGAACAAGTGGGAAGGCTATTTGGTGTATAAAAAGAAGAAAGAGAAGGGAGGAGAAAAAACAAGTAGTGTAATTTAGTTTTAGTTTAAGTCGTTTTTAAGTTTTTAAGTTTTCCAGTGTATTTCAAATATTTCAAGTACTTTGTAATCATATTTCAGTATATTTTAAACCTATTCTCAGTTTAAATTTCAGTGTTAAGTCTCATTTCAAAATTATGTAATTTTCAAGTTCGAATTCTCAAAAGTATTTGAAGGTTATTATTAGTTGATGTTATTGCTTCTTAAGCTTTTATAAGCTCTTGACACAGCTTATAAGCTATTATAAACTTTAAGAAACCAATTTTATTTAACAATTTCAAAATTCAAGAAAAATACTAAAAAATAGTGGAAATTCAAAAATCAATGAATTTGGTGAAGAAGACTGAAGCATGGTGATATTTGGATTGATTTTGGTTTAGAGCTTAGTGGTAAGCATATAGGAATGATCCTCAGTTCTCAGTTCTATGTTTTATGCTTGAAATCAATCTGTAAGCAATTTTCTTAAAATTTGCATTTCCCAGTTTTAGTAATTGAACCTTATCAATTCTAGTTTAGTCTTGTATAAATTTAGTTAATATCAGTTATTTAATAGATTATTTGGCTTAAAAACTTGTTTTAAAGTTTAAAACTCCAAAACAGTTTAGTATAAGGATGTTTGGATTAGCTTAGTTAATGGTGTTAGAAGCTAGCTGTGATATTGCTTGTTGTTGTTTTGTGTTAGTTTAGTTCTATATAGCCCAGTCAAGCAATAAAATCAAGTGCTTATTCAATAAAAAGTCAAAATCAAGTTTAATATCATATTGGTAGTTAACTGTTAAGAGTTTAAATTGCAATTCTCATCAAAGTAGTTAACAACTTGTTAAAATAGCTTAAATCAGTCTTAATATAGTCTAATATAACATATATTCAGTCAATTAGAGGTAATCAAAATTCACATAAGTCAACCCTTTCATTTTTGTCAAAAAGTCAAAATTTCATTTGGGTCGTTTTTGAATAAAATAGATATTTTTACTGTGTGCTTAATAATAAGTTTTAGCTTAAAAGCTTTTGGGGTGTTAAAGTTCAGTTGCTTAACAAAATTAGAAAAATACTAGATCAGTTTTAATTAGCTTATAGAGTGCTTATTTTTCAGCTTGTTTTGAATACCTTGTCAGAAAACATGTCCTGTGCACAGATTTGGTACCCCATTTCACAAGCTCTCACAGAGCTCATTAGCTAGCTTAATCTTGTGTATTTTAGCTTTTTGAGAAGCTCACCTAGCTGTCTCAAGGTAACAAGCTTAAATTTTCAATTTCTAGCTTGTTTGATTGGTCTGCTAGTAGCTTCTAATTCTGTCCATTTTAGTCTAAGTGTACCAGTTACTCAGTGTTCATCAGTTTTCCATAAGCTTCTCACAAGCTTATTAGAATAAGCCAATCTTTGTAAATTAGTTCTTTGGAAAGCTCAGTTGGTTAGCTAGTTAATTCAAGTGTTTATTTTCATTTTGTAGCTTATTTAAGTGCTTAAATTTAATCTAGAAAGTAGCTAGAAAACCATAGTGTACTGTATAACAGTTAGTCTTTTGCTTATTTGCTTATTGATTAGTGCTTATTCTTAAGTTATTTGAATTCTCAGTTGTTGTATAAGATTATTTATAGTATTTTAGCTTATTTCGAGTATATTTGTGCTTATTTTCTAGTTTTTGAGTCATTTAGCTTAAAATTTGTGTTTATTTCATAATATTAGCCAACTGTGACAAAATCTCAGCTTATTTCAGTGCTTATCAGTGGTTTTTGTAAAAAGTTGTAATTATAAAAAGTACTTATTTTCTTGTGCTTAATAAGTTTGTAAAATAAAATTCCAAAAATAAAAATATTTTGCAAAAAGGGAGAGGCAGGGGTCGAACCTGAGACCTCCCCCTTATGAGAGTGATTAGATGTACCTGTATAGCCATGCGCCCTTGGGACTTGTCTTGGTTTTATTTTGCAACATCTAATATATAAGTACACTTTGTCATATTAGCTTATACGCTCCATTTAGCTTATTTGTAGCTTATTAAGACTAGCTTTTTCAGTTTTTGTATTTTTTATAAAATTGTATTAGTATTAAGTATTTTATAAAAAAGTTTCAGATTTTTCTAAATAGTTTTAGTATTTTTAAACATTTAATTAGTGTAAAATAGTAATTAATTCATAATAAAAAATATAAAAGTCTAAAAAATATAAATCTTTTTTATAAAATTTTCTTTTATCATATAGTACGTAAAAAATTTGTTTTTACACTTGTAGGACTTTTATTTCATAAAATTTACGTTTTTGCTTGCGCACTCGCGTAATTTTTAGACATAACTTACCTTTTCATTTTAAATCTAGTTTTTAGATAATTTGAGTTTACGTTTTAGTTAATATAGTTTATTTAAGTTATTTTATTTTATAAATCATAAAAACATCATTGTAAAAATAGTGATAGCGTTTATTTAATATATTTTATCTTTTTAATTTTCTTAATTTGTATTTAAGTCGCTTTAATTTATAAACTTTTTCAGTAGTTTAATTATCCATTAAAATCCTTTCCGATCACTATCCTTAGTGATCATTCTATCGTCTGATCAAGTGTTTGCACACCATTGAGTCTCCGTGGGACTAAACGACCCGGGAATTCATTCTATTCTCCAGGACTTCATTGCATTTGTGCTTAAGCTGTTTTAAGTCTGTTACGGTTGGCCATTCACAAGTGGCCAGCTTGTGTGATTAGACTTGACGGTTTAGCACAAATCACTAATCAACCGGCTTTTCTTTCAATTCTTTCAATTTTCTCTTACTTTTCTAATACACCATATAAATTAAGAAATATTTTGTTAGTAAGATAGAAATCTCGTTAGCCAAAAAAACCCCGGATTGATTAGAATAACAAAGACCGTTTTCCTTTTAAGATTCATAGCAAGACAAGCGAATTTTTCAAAAATTCGTTTTCATCAAATAGCAAGATAACCCGAACCCTTTGTGGTTCATAGCAAGATAACCCGAACCCTTTGTGGTTCATAGCAAGATAACCCGAACCCTTTGTGGTTCATAGCAAGTCAAACCGAATCCTAGTGATTCATAGCAAGATAAACCGAATCCTAGTGATTCATAGCAAGATAAACCGAATCCTTAGGTTCATAGCAAGCTCCGAGCCTTAAGATTCAAATAGCAAGATTAGAGCCTTTTTTTTAGGTTCAAATAGCAAGAAAACCTGGTTAATAAATTGTGTTAGTGCAAATATTACGATATTTAATCTATACAGTCTCGTTTGTTTTGATTGATGACAAACATGTAACTTGTAATACATAACGTAAAATGTACAAGTTACTTGTAATCACACTTTGTCTCAACATACATTCAACACCTCTCGATGACTCAAGTCCTAATATGTTACAACACAGGTTCGTACATGTTTGTTATGTGGCATTATGATCAAACCTATTAACAAATCATTTAGAATGTTTAAAATATGTTTAGAGTCACTAAGTATTTTAATAGGCTAACCATTCTATTTCGAACCTCATTTTACATTTTGCATTCACAAGTATTTCATACAAATACTAGAGTTTACTAACACTTGACAAAATATATTTTATTTTGACAAGCACTCTTTTACAAAAGGTAATTAGACATTTTATTAACTAGTTACATAATACATTTTACATGTTTACCTTGATAAACTTTTTAATCTAAAAATGGAAATACATGTTACATCATGTCATGCATCATCTTTGAAATCCTTGAAAGATCACTTGAATATTTTGGTTAGATTGACACTCAATATATCAAATGTGATCTTAGTAAGATTTGGTAATATCTTGGAAAGATTTGAAAAAAGATTTTTTAGATTTTCTGTCAGGCACCCACGGCACCAAATTGCATAAAGGACGGAACCCTTTAAAGGGCTCCTTGGTCCGTGGACGCTCCTGACCACTTTTGGCTATAAATAGAAGCCCATTGTTTTCCCATTTCTTCACCACTTCAAATCACATCTTCTCCACCTTCTTGCATATATTTAGATCAATCATTAACAATGTAGTAACATACATTAAACACCCTACTGATCATGATCATAATGCTTCTAACATTCATCTTTGTTGTAAGCATACTCTTTGATTAACCAAGGAAAGCGTGGAGATCTAGCCATCCCCACTCACCACAAGTTGAAGATCTATCACAACAAGTTTAGGGAACTTGTGATCTTCATCATGAAGGCTTCCTATCAATGGAAGCTCACTTAGAAGTAGTTATTCATATCCATTAGACATTTGTGTCATGGATCATTAGTGTGAACATCATTGCATCGTAACAACACTTTCACCAAACTAGATTAGATGGTTTATGTATTTGTGCCATAAAACACAAGGTTTATTATGTTGGGCCATAAAACATATTGGGAGTGGTTGTACCCTTGTAAAAGAACTCGACATCTAGCTTAGTGTCGGAAATATTGTATAGGCGACGTTAGGTTGGTTCTACCTCGAACTAGAACCCGGTATTTAGCTTTGTACCGGAAAAAGTGTAAGCGACGACTGTAAGGTTTTCTCCGCCGACAAGGGAGCTTGTTGATTTAGTGAAGTAACTCTCGAGTTGGGTACTCGGGGAGTGGAGTAGGGCGGAAAGGAGATCCGTGACCGAACCACTATAAATCCTCGTGTTCGGTTTGCACTTTCCTTTCTTTATCTCTTTACTTTTATACTTGCACTATACTATTGTTTGTGATGTGGTTTGATGTTCATGATTGTGTGACAACTTGGTTTACCATGCTTTATATTAGTCACAAACAATAATTGGTACTTTCATATTATAACAAGCTTCATAAGCGATTTGATACTAAAGATCTAAAGTTTTTAAACGGTAACGTAACCCCCCCCCCCCCTCTCTACGTTTCCACAAATTGGCCAGTAGCAAGTAAGGGATTTGATCTTTTGATCAAACACAAGAGCAAGAAAACCAGAAACCATCTCGGTTTTGATTATAAGCAAGCAAGCATGGTAGAAGGAGACAAGAATGCTAACACATCGAACAATACATCAGTTCGAGAACTAGGAAATGTTTCACTACAATGTCCAAAATTGACCGAAACAAACTACACGACATGGGCATTGATGATGGAGACAATATTGAAGGCATATGGCATATGGGAAATGATAGTTGTGAAAGATGGAACAACAACAAATGAGAAGAAAGAAAACACATCAAAGGCAATAATCTTCCAATCACTGCCTGTTTTAATGCAAGTTGCACAATACTCGACTGCAAAGGAAGTATGGGACTCAATCAAAGTCAAGCATTTGGGAGCAGATCTTGTTCAAAAGGCACGACTACAAACCTTGAGAAGTGAACTAGAGACGCTAAGGATAAAACCAAACGAGAAAGTAAGTGACTATGGAGGAAAGTTAAGTAGTATAAAGGCCAAGTTTAGAGGACTTGGTGAAACCTTGGAAGATTAGGTGCTAGTAAGGAATTAACTCTGTTCCAAAGAAGTTTTTACCGATCGTGGCAACTATAGAACAATATCAAGACCTAGACGAAATGTCGTTTGAAGAAGCCATTGGAAGGTTGACAGCCTATGAAGAACGAATTAAGAGTCAAGACTTACTAGAGGCAAATGATCAAGACAAGCTTCTCATGGCAAGTTCAAACAACAAAACTTATGGTAAATGGCGAGGTAAAGATCTCAACAAAGTAGGCAAGGAAAGCATGAAATGGAAGAATAATTCAAATACGAGTCAAGGAACTAACGACAAGAGCAAGCTCAGATGTTATGAATGTGGCAAGCATGGACACTTTGCGAAAGAATGCACGAAATGGAAATACAACAAGCAAGAAGAGTCGCATCTCATCTATGACACTGACACTGAACCAACATTACTGTGAAGACTCGTCAAGAAAGAAAGAATAAAGGAAGCACTGATTTTGTCATTAGGGGGGAATGTTGGAAGTAAATGACAAAACCAGAAACTTAGTAGTATGTTTTAGGTATTATATGTAATCTTAATATAGTTAAGGGTAGTTTAGTGTTTTATTTGTAGAATTTCGGTATAAACCGAAGTATGTAATTGGGCTGGGTCTTTTAGAAACGTTATAAACCGTTTTACACAAGGGTATAACGTTTAGATAGAATACAACGTTTAGGAGGGTTACTGAATCGGTATAACTCTTTTGAAGCACCGATTCAACAAGTATAAATAGTTAGGTTTTCTGTAAACATTCATTCAATTCCAATACATATCAATACAATTCAGTCTTTATCGTTTTGATTATTCTGTTTATATTTCTGCACTTTTTGTCGCAACAAACCTGTCACAAACAGCCCATAACAGAAGCTGTGATCAAAGGCCGACTAACAAATTCAATCTTAACTGCTTATACAACTGAAAACCGTGGCACCAAAAAAAAAAACTTCGAAAAAGATTCTCGCTAGAAAATATAATCACACGGGTACCCGCCGCCGCAAAGCACGAGTACCTGGCTAGTTATAACTTAAGTAGCATCATGTGCATATTAAGGTTGCATCGTTCACAATCTCACATATTAACAAAATAATCTCACCGCAATATGCATGATTGCATGAAAGCTATGTAGTAAAGGTGAAGGAATCAGAATTTGCAAGTTTAACGACATAAACAATAAAAGGGTGTCTTGGTGACATTTGTAGTAAACTATTGATGTATTGAAGAGACGTTAAAAAGTTTCATTTTCAACAATAATGAATTCTACCACCAGTGATGCACGTGGGGAGGATAAGAGGGTTTTTGAAATCTGCAACTCTTTATCCTTATACTTTTCGCTGATGAATATCCTTAGCTTCTTTAGGACAGGTGACCTCATCAAGATGAGCTTCACAATGTTCAATTCACTCTTCACGTCGCTTAAAAAAGTTATCTCTAATTCGCTCAGATGCTCGAGCCAAATATCTGCATAATTTTCTAGAAAACGGGGGTATGGCATCTCATACCCACACCAGTCGTCTACGATCTACAATAAGTGTCAATATTTATATATTCAAGTATATTTGACTTAAGAATAACAAATAAATAGTAGGATACAAGAAAAAATTATGTTATAAACCTGCAACTTAAGTATCTCTAAGTTCGGGGAGCTTCTGACAAAAAGAGCAATCACTCGTAACCCCGAATACCAGTTGAAGAATATATTTTCTATACACAAGTATTTCAGGTTGACTAATGCAATTGGAACCTTCTCATGTATCCCTCCCAGATTTCCGTTTTGAGCGAAAAACTTGAACCATAGAAAAAAGAAGAGATTAATGTAAAGCAATGTTTCTTTTCTCCTAATTGAATCATATATACAAATTAAAGTGGATAAGATAACCTCAATGATCCCACGCGATATAGTTAGACTTTCAATCACCATTAAAGACTCGAATAGGTTAGTAATAGTGGCACCACCGATATTGTAGTACTCGGAACTTTTCTGCACAAACATACAATATGTTTAGATAAGTTGTGCCATTCCCAAGAGGATTGATATTCTATTTTAGTAAAGGAATTACCAGTTCCACGGTCTTAAGCAATGGACAAGTAGATAGGAGAAGTACAAGAGTTTTTATAGAAATCTTTGAGTTTTCCACATATAAGCTAGTCAGGCTAGTCAGGCACAGGCTACCAAATCCACTGGAAGTTATATTTTGTTTTTTCTTATTTTTAGGTTCCCATGATACCTGACATTTTCGCCTACGTTTTAACCCGTTGAATCTTGTTTCATGTGTAAAGTTACAAGAATTGAGATATAGGTCTGTTAACTGACTCATTGAGAAGAGAGATATAGGTAACGACTTATATTTCCTCTCACCAGACCCGCTAACAAAGTCGATTGACAACTTCTTGACAGTCTTTTTACTTGACAAATGAGATATTATACGGTGGATCACCGTGGCAAAACGCCATCCACATGTAGCAACAGAAAGGGTGACCTCCTGTATTGGACCCTCGTGCATTAACAGAGCTTGGCCTATCCTACTCAAAACTTTACTCCTTTTCAATGTTTGCGTATTCTCAATAACCACAATTTTAGTAATTTTGGTCCAATGATACCTCCATTCCTTACAGAGGGTACTTGTCCGTACTACCTCATGATACGGTAAAAGACATAAGATGGTATCGATTATGCTTGGAGGAAGGTTGCTAATCCTATCCATCTGAGGATATTGATCCTGTTGGCTGCAAAGTTAGTCACAAACACAAAATAAGCCTAATACATAACAGTATAAATCTATATCAGTTTGCACACACAATCTATAACATAAGCATGCAAAATAAGCCTAATACATAAGAGTAAATAACTAGATACTTGATCCAAACATATGTTTTCATGTTAAGCCATGATCAGGTTAAAAGATTATTGCAAACAGAAATTCTATGCATACGAAATAATAATCCACCACAAAATTAAACCACTAGCAATCAAACATTATGAATATAAAACTTCAATTAAATGAATAAACAGTAAATATTTAATCAATATCAACTTAAATAAATGCAAACCTGATTAACAACTGTTGTAGAGTTACTGTTTGTCCCACAACTCTAGCTTGAAATCCATAAAAAACAGAAAACTAAGCTTTTAATTATTCAGTCGACTCTAATCTATCTGCCTTATATATCTTTTTAAAACCCTAAAAATAAATATATTTTCACCTGTCATTAATGTGTGTGTCCACTGTCCAGCCCAACATGAAAGTTTAGTGGGCCCAATTCTTGCTCCAGTATACAAGATGAGAGTTTGTGTCAATAAAATTACTGTAGAAACATTAGAAACTTTAGACAAATGTTTGATACACACTAAATATATTTGCCTGATATAGTCACTAAGAACTTATGTTATCCTATTTCTCAGCATTGTGAAACAAGATACGGGTTCCATATTCAGAATGGTTTGCGCAGCTGGCCAGTCCCACATATGTTGTCTTCTCTACCGTGTTGGTTCAATGACTTGGAGAACTTTAGACCATAATTTGCTATGGCATGGGGCCTTAAGTATGAAGAATCTATAATGGATAATTGTTGCACATATTTATGTTTTAAAGTATGAATACGATGATTAGTGTTCAGAGTTAAGAATTATAAAGGTCTCCAATGGTTTATAATGACACGATCTGCTACCATTGGTGAATAAAGTTGTTTGTTGTAACTTTTATGATAGATGAGGTGTTTTGATGGCAAATGCCAAATAAGAAGATTGTCGATCATGTTTAGTTTTCGTACCATACGTCTTTCTCAGTCTCATCGAATATAATTTAGTTTTGTATATCTTGATATCAACATCTTCGGTCTTCTAATTAGTACACAGTCGATGATCCATCAAAAACTTCTCTTATTAAGTAGAAACGTAGCAACTTTATTATAACTTATAAGTAGCATCATCTGCATATTAAGATCACATCATTCACAATCCCACAAACTAGCCTACTAATATCACCCGCAATCTGCACAAAAGCTTCATATTTGGCACGCAATATGGAAGTTTTAATTTGTGACTTAAAGAAGAATGTTTGGTATTAACTTAATTGACTTAATATGAAAAAATTTGAATCCAGAAAGTTGTATAAAAGTCGTTTGTTTGTGACTTAATAAAGAATGAGATGACTTAATATATAAAGTGATAAAACTGAGGGTGTCTGCATTAGGTCATCTGTTATTTAAACACGACTTAATACAAAATTTAAACAAACAAGCCCTTACTATCTTGGCAAAATTTGTAGTGCTAAGAGGTGTTAAAAGGGTTCATTTTCAACAATGAATTCTACCCCTGGTGATGCACTTAGGGCGGATAAGAGGGTTTCTGAAATATGCGTTTGGTCAACCTTATACCACTTTGCGATGTTTATCCTTAACTTCTTTAGTACAGGTGAGCTAATCAAGATAAGCTTCAAAATATTCAATTCAGTCTTCGCGCTTCATAAGTTAGTAATCTCCAATTCCCTCATATGCTCCAGCCGAATATCAGAATAAACTTCTATTAAACGGGAGCATGGAACCTCTTCGTTAGGGAATTCATCCATAATCTACAATAAGTATCAATATGTATCATTAAGTGTACTTGGAAAAAGAATAAAAAACAAAAAGGATAGAAGATAGGCTTATATGGCTATTTACGTTCAGCGTAAGTTTCTCCAGGTTCGGGGAGCTTTTGATGAAAAGAGCAATTATTTGTAACCCATACACATGCAATGGCATGTCTCCTATACACAAGCTTTTGAGGTGGACTAATGTTACTATTATTAGCATCAAATAACAACATATTATTAGCATCATTTATCCTATGTATATTGCTTGTTTTGTATTATTTTATATGAGAATTGATACTTAATCGCTTACTTTTGTAAATCTCAGTTATGAACAAGTATTTGGTGAGAGTAACTATTATGGACGTAAGTTGGAGCAAAATGGATCAAGTTAGAAAATTCTACTGAACTGATGAAGGATACGCCGAATCATTCTTAACTTATACACCGTATAACATGACTTGTACGAATATGAAGAAGACCATTGCCTGACTTTGAAGAATACGACGTATGGATTTATCTCATACGTCGCATATGAAACTTCGGTCATTGTGAAGATCTGACTTGTTTTACTCCAGATATGTCGCATGGCATCCTGAATATGCGTCGTATCAATCTCAAAGACTTCACCATAAATCCAAGATATAGAAGACCTGATACGCCGTAAGAGCTTATGTGATGCGCCGTATCAGGAAGGCGGTGTACGAATATTCTGGAATATTGTAATCTTGGACCCCACCCGAAGCTATTATGATACGTCGTACCATACTAATATGATACGCCGTATCAACCGTATTTGAAGAATATGCCATACAGGATCCTTAGCCGAGAAGTCAAGAAAAGAAACGAAGCCAAAAGAAGAAATCAAGATTATATGACACCACTCGAAGATGCTTTCGTATTTTGGCCTTAAAATCTTCATCCGGACTCCGTTTTAGTCCGTTCAAGCGGCCACGGAAAGAGAAAAGGGGTATTTAAAACATTGCTATCAAAATCCGATTTTGAAATAAAAAAGAGAGATAGATCGTTTGTTAAATCGCGAACCCGTAGCTCAGATTGGTCAAAAGATGAACGGAGTTTTAAAACATTGCTATCAAGAATATGTCTTAAGGATGTGCAACACTCATCCAACTATGTCATAAACAACCAAATCATATGTCAAATTACAAAGGGGCAACCATTTCCCATATGCACTAACACCACCAAAATAACAAGATGTAAGTATCTGTCTTTGCATCTTCATATTTTCAAGTTAACTCAATCGCTCCAACACAAGAACCCTCTAATGGATAGAAAATAAAGGCCAAATGACCACATTAAGGTTTTCTTAATTCAAGGTGATCCATCAAGGAAATCTATTTTTCAGGAAAGATGTAGCAAAACATTTCCCATATAAAACACTCCCAAAATGCGAACCTAATTCCAGACCAAAAAAAATAAGTAACTAAATGGAATTAATTGCAACAGTTTGGTTAATAGAATTAATTGCAACAATTTGATTAATAAAATTAATTCCAATAGTTTGATTCATTACTTTGTTTACCAATAGTATCATCAAAAAGATTATTACATTGTTACTTCAAAAAATCAAAAGATTATTAGATTGTATGTTATGAACAAATTAACGCATCGGATAATTTATTTCTTTACTTTTGTAATTTGTGGAGTTCATCATCAGACTCGGAAATTTTATCAGATTTATTTAGAGATATAATGATTATGATCCCGTCTATATCATGTTTTATGACTTTGGGTTGGTTTTAACTTGACTACTTGATTTGATCTTGCTTGGTTAGACGGTAATCAGTACTAATCGGTTATTGGTTCGTTTAAGTTATATTAGTTAGTAGCATTTAAAACTACACCCTATCATTAATTCAATCTTAACTGCTTATACAACTGAAAACCGTGGCATAAAAAAACATACTTCAAAAAAGATTCTCGCCAGAAAATATAATCACACGGGTACCCGCCGTCGCAAAGAACGAGTACCTGGCTAGTTATAACTTAAGTAGCATCATGTGCATATGCACGAAAGCTATGTACTAAAGGTGAAGGAATCAGAATTTGCAAGTTTAACGACATAAACAATAAAAGGATGTCTTGGTGACATTTGTAGTGAACTATTGATGTATTGAAGAGGCTTTAAATAGGTTCATTTTCAACAATAATGAATTCTACCACCAGTGATGCACGTGGGGAGGATAAGAGGGTTTTTGAAATCTGCAACTCTTTATCCTTATACTTTTCGCTGATGAATATCCTTAGCTTCTTTAGGACAGGTGACCTCATCAAGATGAACTTCACAATGTTCAATTCACTCTTCACGTCGCTTAAAAAAGTTATCTCTAATTCGCTCAGATGCTCGAGCCAAATATCTGCATAAAATTCTAGAAAACCGGGGTATGGCATCTCATACCCACACCAGTCGTCTACAATCTACAATAAGTGTCAATATTTATATATTCGAGTATATTTGACTTTAGAATAGCAGCTTAAGTATCTCTAAGTTCGGGGAGCTTCTGACAAAAAGAGGAATCACTCGGAACCCCGAATACCACTCAAAGAATATATCTTCTACACACAAGTATTTCAGGTGGACTTATGCAATTGGAACCTTCTCATGTATCCCTCCCAGATTTCCGTTTTGAGCGAAAAACTTGAACCATAGAAAAAATAAGAGATTAATGTAAAGCAATGTTTCTTTTCTCCTAATTGAATCAATAATATACAAATTAAAGTAGATAAGATAACCTCAATGATCCCACGCGATATAGTTAGACTTTCAATCACCATTAAAGACTCGAATAGGTTAGTAATAGTGGCACCACCGATATTGTAGTACTCGAAACTTTTCTGCACAAACATACAATATGTTCAGATAAGTTGTGCCATTCCCAAGAGGATTGATATTCTATTTTAGTAAAGGAATTACCAGTTCCATGGTCTTAAGCAATGGACAAGTAGATAGGAGATGTACAAGAGTTTTTATAGAAATCTTAGAGTTTTCCACATATAAGCTAGTCAGGCACAGGCTACCAAATCCACTGGAAATTTTATTTTGTTTTTTCTTTTTTTTAGGTTCCCATGATTCCTGACATTTTCGCCTACGTTTTAACCCGTTGAATGTTGGTTTATGTGTAAAGTTACAGGATTTGAGATATAGGTCTGTTAACTGACTCACTGAGAAGAGAGATATAGGTAACGACTTATATTTCCTCTCACCAGACTCGCTAACAAAGTCGATTGACAACTTCTTAACAGCCTTTTTACTTGACAAATGAAATATTATACGGTGAATCACCGTGGAAAAACCCCCTCCACATTCAGCAACAGAAAGGGAGACTCGTGTATTGGACCCTCGTGCATTAAAAGAGCTTGGCCTACACCACGCAAACATTCACTCCTTTTCAAGGTTAGGGTATCCTCAATAACCACAATTTTAGTGATTTTGGTCCAATGATACCTCCATTCCTTAGAGAGGGTACTTGTCCTTACTACATCATGATACGGTAAACGACATAAGATGGTTTCGATTATGCTTAAAGGAAGGTTGCTAATCCCATCCATCTGAGGATATTGATCCTGCTGGCAGCAAAGTTAGTCACACACACAAAATAAGCCTAATACATAAGAGTATAAATCTATATCAGTTTGCACACACAATCTATAACATAAGCATGCAACGGAAAACAATCACACACTTTGTCTCTATGTCTCTATTGTGTCATACACTCATTATACATTTCCGTTACTTTAGTTCACACGTTTAACCTATAATTAACCTAGGAGGTGCATGTCCACTGATTAATTACGCAAACATAATAAGTCTAAGTAACTAGTAACTTGATCCAAACATATGTTAAAAGATTGTAAACAGAAAATCTATGCATATAAAACTTCAATTAAATGCATAATAAAGTAAAGGTAACTTGGTGAAAAACACAAAAACTGTAAATATATAATCAATATCAACTTATATAAATGCAAACCGGATTAACAACTGTTGTAGTTACTGTTTGTCCCACAACTCTAGCTTGAAATCCAACAAAAAACTCGAAAAACAGAAAACTAACCCTTTAAAGTTTCAGTCGATTCTAATAGTCTAATCTTCCTTATATATCTTTTTAAACCCTAAAAATAAATATATATTTTCACCCGTCTTTAATGTGTTTGCCCAGCCCAACATGGAAGTTTAGTGGGCCCAATTATTAGTAACTGATTATTCCTAAAAAATTTATGTGGAATGATTAGAAAGTTTAGAAATATGTTTGATACGGACTAGATATGTTTGCATGATTTCTTCATCGTCAAGGTTCGTTTTTTCAGCCCTCAAAGTTACACAGTTTCTTAACAAGCAGCAACATGAAGTACTACTGCAGTAGTGTCGCCATCTATAAGTGTATTAATGACTGCACAAAATTGCAAACAGCCATGCACAATCGGTTGGACCCAAAGAACTTATGGTATCCAGGATGTTATCCTATTTCTCAGCATTGGCATAATTTGCTATGGCATGGGGCCTTAAGTATGAAGAAACTATAATGGATATAATTGTTGCATGTGTTTGTGTTTTTAAGTATGAATATGATGATTAGTGTTCAATGTTAAGAATTATAAAGGTCTCTAGTGGTTTATGATAGATGACATGTTTTAATGGCAAATGCCTAATAAAAAGATTGTCTCATGCTTAATTCTCGTACCACACGTCTTTCTCAGAATTCATCGTACCAAACGTTTAGGGACAACATTGTCGTCCCTAAACTTTTTAATAAATCAATAAAAAATATCTCTGATTAAGAAGAAATGTAGCAACTTAATTTATAAAAACTTAAGTAGTATCATCTTCTTATTAAGATCACATCATTCACAATCTCACAAACTAGCCTACTAATATCTCCGCAATCTGCACGAAAGCTTCACATTTGGCACGCAGTACGCAAATTTTGTGACTTAAACAAGAATTTGTCTTGCTGTCTGGGCAAAATCTGTAGTGCTAAGAGGTGTTAGAAGGGTTCATTTTCAACAATGAATTCTACCCCTGGTGATGCACATGGGGAGGATAAGAGGGTTTCTGAAATATGCATTTGGTCAACCTTATACCACTGTGAGATGTGTATCCTTAACTTCTTTAGTACAGGTGACCTCATCAAGATGATCTTCACAATATCTAAAACAGTCTTCTCGCTGTTTAGATAAGTAATCTCTAATTCGCTGAGATGCTCCAGCCAAATATCCGCATAATCTTCAAGTGATAGGGACCAATTATCCCCTCCCCATTCATCGTCCATGATCTACAATTAGTGTATATTTTGTAAGTTAAATTGTATTTGACATTATTAGAATAATAAATAAAAAATTTGAGATGCAACATGTTATTTACATTCAACTTAAGTTTCTCCAAGTTCGGGGAGCTTCTGATCAAAAGAGAAATTACTTGTATTCCAAAACAATGGACATCGTGTAAACCTTCTATACACAAGTATTTTAGGTGGACTAATGCAATTGAAACCTTTAGAGGTACTATATGGCGATATCTGTATGGAGCCGGACCCAGAACCTTGAACCACGCACAGGAAAAAAGAAAAAAAAAAAAAAAAACACTAATTTAAAGCTTTGTTTTCTATTATGCGAATGAAATCAAACATATACATTGTGGATAAGATTACCAAAATGATGTCACACCAAATATGTAGGCTTTCAACCAGCTTTAAAGACTCAAATAGGTTAGTATAAGTGACACCATCGTTATCATAGAAATCGTGAGTTCTCTGCAAAAATTAACAATATTCAGACAAGCTGTGTCATGCTCAAGAGGTCTGATATTCTATTTTAGTAAGGAATTACCAGTTCTACGGTCTTAAGCAATGGACTTTTAGATAGGAGATTTAGAAGTGTTTTTATAGAAATCTGTGAATTTTGCACATATAAGCTAGTCAGGCTACCAAGTCCACTGAAAGTTTTATTTAGCCGACTGAATCTTTGTTCATATCTAAGGTCACAACCATTGAGATATAGGTCTGTTAATTGTGTCATTGATAAAAGAGATAAGGGTAACGGCATATACCCCCAGCTAGCCCCGTAAACAAAATCAATTGTTAATTTCTTGAGAGTCTTTTTACTTGACAAATGAGATATTACACGGTCAATCTCCCAATTCATACCGCCTTCATATTTAACAACGGAAAGGGTGAACTCGTGTATTGGACCCTCGTGCAATAATAGAGCTTGGCCTACACCACACAAAAGTTGACATGTATCCGCAATAATCATAATTTTAGGAATTTTGGTCCATTGATACCTCCATTCCTTAGAGAGGGTACTTGTCCTTACTATGTCTTGATACGGCAAAAGACATAAGATGGTTTCTGTTATGCATAGAGGAAGGTTGCTAATCTTATCCATCTCCGGAAATACTTGTTGTTTGGCTGCAAAATAAGTCATACACACACAAAATTTGCCGAATGCATAAGAGTAGATAAACTTTGTAATCATGTAAATTCTCATATAAGCATTCAAGGATATAACAAGTGCAAAAAATATATTGAAATTTAATATAACTGGCAAAATAAGAACAATGCATTGGGACTATAAATCTATGTCAGTTTGCTCACATTATCTCTAACAAAAGCATGCAAATTTAACTGATATGAATAAAATTAAAAGCGTGTTGCGAATATCTTTTTAATGGAAAACAATCTCACACTTATTATACAGAAACTAGTGTCGGAGTATCCGATTATTAGTATTAGTGATATCAAAGAACGATTTTCACTATGTTATGACTTGAAGCATGTCCGGTGCAGTAATACCCTTTATTTCTTTCTATCACTTAATTTTGCGTTTAACCTACAATTAGTATTAGTGTGTATTGATTAATTACTTACACATAATAATCATCTAACTAACTAGCAACTTAATCCAAACATAGGTTGTCATGTCAAGCCACGATCAAGTTATAAGATTGCAAACAGATAATCTATGCATCGAGATAATCCACTAGCAATCAAACATGATGCATATGAAAATTCAATTGAACGAGTAATAAAATTAAGGTAACATGCAGGTGAAAAACACATACAGTAAATATGTAATCAATATCGAGTTAAATAAATGCCAACCAGATTAACAACTGTTATAGTTACTGTTTGTCCCAAAAACTCTAGCTTGAAATCCAAGAAAATATTCGAAAAACAGAAAACTAAACTTTTAATTTTTCAGTCGACTCTAATAGTCTAATCTAAGTATCTTTTTAAAACCCTAAAAATATATAAAATTTCAGCCGTCCTTAATGTGGGCTGCTGTCTTGACTTGTTGGCCCAATTCTTCGAAAAAATTACTGTAGAAAGATTAAAAAGTTTAGAAAAATGTTTGATACGCACTAAATATATTTGCCTGATATAGTCACTATGATATTAAGCATGATCAAGTTACACATTTTCTTAGCAAGCAACAACGTGAAGCGCTAGTGCATGTCGCCATCTATATATAAGTGTATCAACGGCTGGACAAATTGCAAACAGCCATGCACAATTGGTTTGAGGCAAAGAACTTATAGTATCCAGGATGTTATCCTATTTCTCAGCATTGTGACACAAATGTTGTCTTCTCAGCCATGCACAACGGGTTCCATAATCAGAATGGTTTGCGCAGCTGGCCAGTCCCGTACATATGTTGTCTTCTCTTAATTCAGTGACTCGTGTTGGTGCACTGACTTGGCGAACTTTAAACCATAATTTGCTATGGCATGGGGCCTTAAGTATGAAGAATCTATAATGGACAATTGTTGCACCTGTTTGTGTTTTTAAGTATGAATATGAATATATGATGATTAGTGTTCAATGTTAAGAACTGCTAGCATTGGTAAAGTGGTTTGGTTTAACTTTTATGATAGATGAGATGTTTTGATGGAAAATGCCAAATAAGAAGATTTTCGATCATGCTTAGTTTTCGCACCATACGTCTTTCTCAGTTTCATCGAATATAATTTAGTTTTGTATATCTTGATATCAACATCTTTGGTCTTCTAATTAGTACACGATCAATGATCCATCAAAAACTTCTCTTATTAAGTAGAAACTTAGCAACTTTATTATAACTTATAAGTAGCATCATCTGCATATTAAGATCACATCATTCACAATCTCACAAACTAGCCTACTAATATCACCCGCAATCTGCATGAAAGCTTCATATTTGGCACGCAATATGCAAGTTTTGTGACTTAAACAAGAATGTTTCTTATGTCTTGTCAAAATTTGTAGTGCTAAGAGGTGTTAAAAGGGTTCATTTTCAACAATGAATTCTACCCCTGGTGATGAACTTAGGGCGGATAAGAGGGTTTCTCGAATATGCATTTGGTCAACCTTATACCACTCTGCGATGTTTATCCTTAACTTCTTTAGTACAGGTGACCACATCAAGATAAGCTTCACAATACTCAATTCAGTCTTCGTGCTGCTTAAGTTAGTAATCTCAAATTCCCTCATATGCTCCAGCCGAATATCTGAATAAGCTTCTATTGAAACCTCTTCGTCACGGGATTCATCCATAACCTACAATAAGTATCATTAAGTGTACTTGGCAAAAAAATAAAAAACAATAAGGATAAAAGATAGGCTTATGTGGCTATTTACGTTCAGTGTAAGTTTCTCCAGGTTCGGGGAGCTTCTGATGAAAAGAGAAATTATTTGTAACCCATACGCATCCAACGGTATGTCTCCTATACACAAGCTTTTGAGGTGGACTAATGTTACTGGAACCTGTTGAGGTATTCTTCCGTGATTTGTGTCTACAACTATACCCTTGAACCATAGGGGGAAAAAAGATTGGTATAAAGCCTTTTTTTCCTGTGAGTTGAATCAATCAATATACAATGGGAATCAGATTACCTCAAGGATCTCTCGCCAAATATTTAGACTTTCAATCACCTTTAAAGACTCAAATAGGTTAGTAATAGTGGTAATACCATCTCTATCGTAGAACTCGTGAGTTTTCTGCAGAAACATACAATATTCAGATAAGTTGTGTCATGCACATGCTCACGAGGCTTGATATATTATTTTATTATGAAATTACCAGAGTCATGGTCTTAAGCAATGGACAAGTAGATAGTAGATGTAGAAGTGTTTTCATAGACATCTCTGAGTTTTGCACATACAAGCTAGTCAGGCTACCAAGTCCACTGGAATTTTTATTTGGTTTTTTCTTTTTTTTAGGTAACCATGATGTCTGACGTTTTCGACGACATTTTGGAGGACTGAATCTTGGTACATGTCTAAGGTCACAACCATTGAGATATAGGTTTGTTAACTGAGTCATCGAGAAAAGAGATAAGGGTGATGACAAATACCCCCAGCCATCCCCGTTAACAAAATCAATTGTTAATTTCTTGAGAGTCTTTATCCTTGACAAATGAGATATTATATGGTCAATCTCCGAGTCAGTAGCCCTTGGAACAAGGGAAAGGGTGAACTCATGTATTGGACCAGCGTGCATTAACAGAGCTTGGCCTACACCACACAAAAGTTTACTGCTGTTGATCCACCTTTGCTGTAGATTCAAGGTTTGTGTGCAATCCTCCTCAATAACCATAATTTTAGGAATTTTGGTCCAGTGATACCTCCATTCCTTAGAGAGGGTACTTGTCCTCACTACGTCTTGATACGGCAAAAGACATAAGATGGTTTCGGTTATGCATAGAGGAAGGTTACTAATCTTATCCATTTCCGGATATTCTTGTCGGCTGCAAAATTAGTAATACACACACAAAATTAGCCTAATGCATAAGAGTAGATAAACTTTATAATCATGTAAATCCTCATATAAACATTCAAGTATATAACAAGTGTAAAAAATATACTGAAATTTAGTATACTTCAACTGGCCAAATAAGAACAATGCATTAGGACTAATCTATATCACTTTGCTCACACTATGTTTATTATACATCGATGTTGCTACACCAAAAGTCTTGGCGACAAGTCAAGCCTTAACTGTGTTGTAGTATCGATCAGTTTCTTCTTTACTTTAACTTCAGTCACGTTCTCTAAACCTATATAATTAACCTAGGAGGTGTCCATTGATTTAATAACATATTGTCTAATTAACTAGCAACTTAAGCCAAGCATAGGTTGTCATGTCAAGCCATGATCATCTAACAATTTAAAACATCGTCTAATTCACATTGACACCACTCGATCAGATTGTGTACCAGAACTGTTTGCTTTAAGATTCCGACAGTTATGTTTCATGTGTGAGGTCTCGGTTTTCAACCCGTCTCATACTTTTTACCGAGTGTTTGCTCTAGTGCCACTGCGAGGTCTCAGTTATGTCAACACGTCGGTATCATCAGTGTGGTTTGGTCGGTTTTGTTTGAGTCCATGTAACTTTTAGCATCTTGCTAGTTTATCTATAAGATATATATTGTCTTTCATAAAAAAAATTAAAACATTGCAAATAGGAAATCTATGTACATACGAAATAATCCACCATAAAACTACTAGCAATCAAACAATTATACATAAGTCAAGCTAGCATAGTGAAAAACACAAAAGCAACAATTATATATATGATTATTATCAAATTAAAAGAATGCAAACCAGATTAACTACTATTGTTGTTGTTGTTGTTTCTGCCAAGCTCCTGTTTGAGATCCAAGTAAAAACCTCGAATAAAAGAAAACTAAACTAAAAATAATCTTGCGAATAAAATTTTGCAATATGTCTCTAAACTTTTATTTTTTCCAGTCGACTCTAATCTGCCTTATATATTTTTTTTATAAGTAATTTATTATGTGTGTACCTGTCCAGCCCAACATGAATGTTTAGTGGGCTTCAAACAGCCCAATTTGCAACAACTCACAGTAAAGGAAGTGAGTTTCTAGAACAAAACGAGAATTGAGATTTTCTCAAAGGAGGTGATACTCGCACCATATTTTTTTATTAATACACCACAAATTATGCATTACAGTTTTGTACGGTACAAATTGTAATGCACAGATTGTGGTGCATTAATAAAAAAATGTGGTCTGAGTATCAATTCCCTTTCTCAAATTGATATAAAGAACATAGATTATATCGCAATAGTAAATATGCATAAATTAGGCAATAACATCGTATTGAAAGTACTATACTCAGTCGAATTACACTTCTTTTTTAGTCATTTTTCTAATTCTTTTTCTCCTTAGATGATACTTAAGAACACAACTATTTTTGTTTCAATTTAATTTATTTATTTTCTTTCTGTAAGTGTTAATCGAAAATCGAGAACACAGTGTAAACTAACATAAAACAATTATTTAGCCATGTGACTGTTTATTTTATTTTATTAGTAGAAATACATAAAACAATTATTTAACCATGTGACTGTTTATTTTATTTTATCAGCAGAAATACTCTGTGTTTTGTATATCCTAGACATGAACTCAAGTTTTTTCGGCGGGCGATTCATAGATTTTGCGACTAAACTAAAAGCAAGTTAGTTAAACCTTGGAACTCTTATGATAGATTCGTGAACTAATCATGGAACTAACTACAATTTATCGAATCGTCTGCATACTCAAGTTGGGTAATATATCATAAAAATAATCCGATCTCAGATCAAAACTCAACTGTACCATTACACAATAAACAGTCGATAAAAAACTTGTTTGTTTCGACTAATTGCTTTGCAACTGACCAAAATATTTGCCTGATATAGTCGCTAAGATATTAAGCATGATAACTTCATCATCAAGACACATCTTTTCAGCACGCAAGGCAGCACATTTTCTCAACAAGCAACGAAGCGAAGCACTGGTATCTGCATCTAAAGGAGTATCAATGGCTGCACAAAGAGCAAACAGCCATGCACAATCGGTTCTCCCCAAAGAGCTTAGGGTCTCCAAAGATGATATCCGTTTCCTCAGCATTGTGACACGAGCTACAGGTTCCATATCCATAATCGTTTGCAAGGTAGGCAAGTCATAGATGGTAGCGGTCGTGTTGTCTGTTGGGATGAAATCAAGATTTTCTTGCATCAAAATGGTGCCATCATCTGCCTGATATGAATCAAGATTTTCTTGTATCACATTCTCGATAATGTTGTGTGCAAGAGGGATTGATTCGATTCCTCCAGACATTGTAGAAGCAGAAACTTCATTCTGAGATAATGCCTGAAATTAGAGAATAAACGAATCAAATAGTAAAAATCAAAGTTGCTAAAAAAAAAGTGACTAGAGGCGGAAATGGGACAGGGCAGGCGGATTGGGTCAAAAGAGGAAAGTTTATGCGTGGGTCGGTTCTCTTGACACATACTTTCTCAGAGATTATATATTTTCATTTGTGTAACTACTTAGCCTCAAAATAGATTAGAAAAATTACATGTTGCAATAATACTCTAATCATCATAATCAACTGATTAAGGAAATTTATGACGTAATTTTTTTTTTTAGCCATATAACCTGGAAGGAATAAAAGATAATCCGGATGAGTATCGTCCCCTCCCTTTCCGGGCAATGTATCACTAATAACTTTAGACTAAATACGTCAGTTGATTTAAAGGGCATTAGACTAATTTGTTATGTCACTGATAACTTTGGTATGCTGTTTTGGTCTTTGGAGCATCATATATGGTATCAATGAAATACTTTCGACCAATATATTTTTTAAACACATTTGTAGATGATTTGCATTTTCTGTACAATCAATCAAAAAACCTGTAAAAAAGACAAAAAACTTACTAGCCTTAGCTTCGAAAAGTCAGCAAGAAAAACATCTTCCCACTCTTTCGATGGCATTAAATGCTCTGGACAAGCTGCAATATCAGGGATGTTGGGCATATACACAGTTTGTTCTTTGTTCAACACATTCTTTTCAACCTTTGCAACTTTCACCTTTGGTATATGCGATGTCTCCCATCTATGAACAAAAACAGGACATTAGTAAGTGAGAATAACCATCATCTTTTTGTTCACTACCAAAAACTACCTTTTTTCAGGACATAGCAACAATTAGAGACACTAAGATAAAGGACACGAGAATCTGTAACCATAACAAGAGGTGGGAAGATGGGCAAATCAAAATGGGGTCAGGTCAGATTGGATGGGATGGGTTGACCTGCCATATCATGAACACTTTAGAGACTTATACCCGTTTCATTTTTATCTGTATATTAATTGAATTGACCCGTTTGAGATAAAGTGTAACTCAGATCAACCCAGTTATAAATAATAAATGGGTCGAAAGTGACACATCTGTAAGAAGTATTCGTAATTTCGAAATATGAAGGTAGAACATTTACCTGACTCGCCTAAGATATTCGAGTCCATCTTGTGGAGGCCCGGAATCAAAATCAGGTTCTCCAGTAACATAGAAAGCAGGTCTTTGGATGCTAACATCTTCTGAATCACTGTATTCATCTTCATAATAATCTTCCTCTACATCTACATCATCACCATTTACACTAGAGAGATGATCCATTTGGTCCGTATTTCTCTTGTTGTTGTCAGGCTCGGTACCTGAGACGTATCAGCATCTTAGGTGAAACAAGATTGTACTGCCAGAGTAAAAAATATATTTTTCTTTTATGAATACAATATAAAATGTGAATATCCTATTCCTAACCTAAAATTAAGCATTACACACTTGAACATTTCCCATATAAAACACTCCCAAAATGCGAACCTAATTCCAGACAAAAAATTTAAGTAACCGAATGTAATTAATTGCAACAATTTGGTTAATAAAATTAATTCCAAAAGTTTGATTGATTACTTTGTTTACCAATAGTATCATCAAAAAGATTATTACATTGTTACTTCAAAAAATGAAAAGATTATTAGATTGTATGTTATGAACAAATTAACGCACCGGATAATTTATTTCGTAACTTTTGTAATTTGTGGAGTTCATCATCAGACTTGGAAATTTTATCAGATTTATTTAGAGAGATAATGATTCTGATCCCGTCTATATTATGTTTTATGACTTTGGGTTGGTTTTAACTTGACTACTTGATTTGATCTTGCTTGGTTAGACGGTGATCAGTACTAATCAGTTAGTGGTTCGTTTAAGTTATAGTAGTATTAGTTAGTACCATTTAAAACTACACCCTATCATTAATTCTGTTGGAAGTAAATGACAAAACCAGAAACTTAGTAGTATGTTTTAGGTATTATATGTAATCTTAATATAGTTAAGGGTATTTTAGTGTTTTATTTGTAGAATTTCAGTATAAACCGAAGTATGTAATTGGGCTGGGTCTTTTAGAAACGTTATAAACCGTTTTACACAAGGGTATAACGTTTAGATAGAATACAACGTTTAGGAGGGTTACTGAATCGGTATAACTCTTTTGAAGCACCGATTCAACAAGTATAAATAGTTAGGTTTTCTGTAAACATTCATTCAATTCCAATACATATCAATACAATTCAGTCTTTATCGTTTTGATTATTCTGTTTATATTTCTGCACTTTTTGTCGCAACAAACCTGTCACAAACAGCCCATAACAGAAGCTGTGATCAAAGGCCGACTAACAGTGGCATCAGAGCCAAAATCATCCAAGAAAGAACGAGGAAGAGCAGGCCATCGATTTACAGCAAGAAAGAAAGAAGGGATCGAATTTTTGCTTTTATTGCACAAAGAAGAAACATAACGCAGAAATTGATCAGAAGGAAGTTGTTTTGGAACCACGAATCAGGAAAGCATCTTGAATCTGTGAACGAAACGCACGTTTCCAGGTTTTACTAATCAGCCGGCTTTTCTTTCAATTCTTTCAATTTTCTCTTACTTTTCTAATACACCATATAAATTAAGAAATATTTTGTTAGTAAGATAGAAATCCCATTAGCGAAAAAAACCCCGGATTGATTAGAATAACAAAGACCGTTTTCCTTTTAAGATTCATAGCAAGACAAGCGAATTTTTTAAAAATTCGTTTTCATCAAATAGCAAGATAACCCGAACCCTTTGTGGTTCATAGCAAGATAACCCGAACCCTTTGTGGTTCATAGCAAGTCAAACCGAATCCTAGTGATTCATAGCAAGATAAACCGAATCCTAGTGATTCATAGCAAGATAAACCGAATCCTTAGGTTCATAGCAAGCTCCGAGCCTTAAGATTCAAATAGCAAGATTAGAGCCTTTTTTTTAGGTTCAAATAGCAAGAAAACCTGGTTAATAAATTGTGTTAGTGCAAATATTACGATATTTAATCTATACAGTCTTGTTTGTTTTGATTGATGACAAACATGTAACTTGTAATACATAACGTAAAACGTACAAGTTACTTGTAATCACACTTTGTCTCAACATACATTCAACACCTCTCGATGACTCAAGTCCTAATATGTTACAACACAGGTTCGTACATGTTTGTTATGTGGCATTATGATCTAACCCATTAACAAATCATTTAGAATGTTTAAAATATGTTTAGAGTCACTAAGTATTTTAATAGGTTAACCATTCTATTTCGAACCTCATTTTACATTTTGTATTCACAAGTATTTCATACAAATACTAGAGTTTACTAACACTTGACAAAATATATTTTATTTTGACAAGCACTCTTTTACAAAAGGTAACTAGACATTTTATTAACTAGTTACATAATACATGTTACATGTTTACCTTGATAAACTTTTTAATCTAAAAATGGAAATACATGTTACATCATGTCATGCATCATCTTTGAAATCCTTGAAAGATCACTTGAATATTTTGGTTAGATTGACACTCAATATATCAAATGTGATCTTAGTAAGATTTGGTAATATCTTGGAAAGATTTGAAAAAAGATTTTTTAGATTTTCTGTCAGGCACCCACGGCACTAAATTGCATAAAGGACGGAACCCTTTAAAGGGCTCCTTGGTCCGTGGACGCTCCTGACCACTTTTGGCTATAAATAGAAGCCCATTGTTTTCCCATTTCTTCACCACTTCAAATCACATCTTCTCCACCTTCTTGCATACATTTAGATCAATCATTAACAATGTAGTAACATACATTAAACACCCTACTGATCATGATCATAATGCTTCTAACATTCATCTTTGTTGTAAGCATACTCTTTGATTAACCAAGGAAAGCGTGGAGATCTAGCCATCCCCACTCACCACAAGTTGAAGATCTATCACAACAAGTTTAGGGAACTTGTGATCTTCATCATGAAGGCTTCCTATCAATGGAAGCTCACTTAGAAGTAGTTATTCATATCCATTAGACATTTGTGTCATGGATCATTAGTGTAAACATCATTGCATCATAACAACACTTTCTCCCAAACTAGATTAGATGGTTTATGTGTTTGTGCCATAAAACACAAGGTTTATTATGTTGGGCCATAAAACATATTGGGAGTGGTTGTACCCTTGTAAAAGAACTCGACATCTAGCTTAGTGTCGGAAATATTGTATAGGCGACGTTAGGTTGGTTCTACCTCGAACTAGAACCCGGTATTTAGCTTTGTACCGGAAAAAGTGTAAGCGACGACTGTAAGGTTTTCTCCGCCGACAAGGGAGCTTGTTGATTTAGTGAAGTAACTCTCGAGTTGGGTACTCGGGGAGTGGAGTAGGGCGGAAAGGAGATCCGTGACCGAACCACTATAAATCCTCGTGTTCGGTTTGCACTTTCCTTTCTTTATCTCTTTACTTTTATACTTGCACTATACTATTGTTTGTGATGTGGTTTGATGTTCATGATTGTGTGACAACTTGGTTTACCATGCTTTATATTAGTCACAAACAATAATTGGTACTTTCATATTATAACAAGCTTCATAGGCGATTTGATACTAAAGATCTAAAGTTTTTAAACGGTAACGTATTCACCCCCCCCCCCCCCCCCCCCCCTCTCTACGTTTCCACAAATTGGCCAGTAGCAAGTAAGGGATTTGATCTTTTGATCAAACACAAGAGCAAGAAAACCAGAAACCATCTCGGTTTTGATTATAAGCAAGCAAGAATGGTAGAAGGAGACAAGAATGCTAACACATCGAACAATACATCAGTTCGAGAACTAGGAAATGTTTCACTACAATGTCCAAAATTGACCGAAACAAACTACACGACATGGGCATTGATGATGGAGACAATATTGAAGGCATATGGCATATGGGAAATGATAGTTGCGAAAGATGGAACAACAACAAATGAGAAGAAAGAAAACACATCAAAGGCAATAATCTTCCGATCACTGCCTGTTTTAATGCAAGTTGCACAATACTCGACTGCAAAGGAAGTATGGGACTCAATCAAAGTCAAGCATTTGGGAGCAGATCTTGTTCAAAAGGCACGACTACAAACCTTGAGAAGTGAACTAGAGACGCTAAGGATAAAACCAAACGAGAAAGTAAGTGACTATGGAGGAAAGTTAAGTAGTATAAAGGCCAAGTTTAGAGGACTTGGTGAAACCTTGGAAGATAAGGTGCTAGTAAGGAATTAACTCTGTTCCAAAGAAGTTTTTACCGATCGTGGCAACTATAGAACAATATCAAGACCTAGACGAAATGTCGTTTGAAGAAGCCATTGGAAGGTTGACAGCCTATGAAGAACGAATTAAGAGTCAAGACATACTAGAGGCAAATGATCAAGACAAGCTTCTCATGGCAAGTTCAAACAACAAAACTTATGGTAAATGGCGAGGTAAAGATCTCAACAAAGTAGGCAAGGAAAGCATGAAATGGAAGAATAATTCAAATACGAGTCAAGGAACTAACGACAAGAGCAAGCTCAGATGTTATGAATGTGGCAAGCATGGACACTTTGCGAAAGAATGCACGAAATGGAAATACAACAAGCAAGAAGAGTCGCATCTCATCTATGACACTGACACTGAACCAACATTACTGTGAAGACTCGTCAAGAAAGAAAGAATAAAGGAAGCACTGATTTTGTCATTAGGGGGGAATGTTGGAAGTAAATGACAAAACCAGAAACTTAGTAGTATGTTTTAGGTATTATATGTAATCTTAATATAGTTAAGGGTAGTTTAGTGTTTTATTTGTAGAATTTCGGTATAAACCGAAGTATGCAATTGGGCTGGGTCTTTTAGAAACGTTATAAACCGTTTTACACAAGGGTATAACGTTTAGATAGAATACAACGTTTAGGAGGGTTACTGAATCGGTATAACTCTTTTGAAGCACCGATTCAACAAGTATAAATAGTTAGGTTTTCTGTAAACATTCATTCAATTCCAATACATATCAATACAATTCAGTCTTTATCGTTTTGATTATTCTGTTTATATTTCTGCACTTTTTGTCGCAACAAACCTGTCACAAACAGCCCATAACAGAAGCTGTGATCAAAGGCCGACTAACAAATTCAATCTTAACTGCTTATACAACTGAAAACCGTGGCACCAAAAAAAAAAGCTTCGAAAAAGATTCTCGCTAGAAAATATAATCACACGGGTACCCGCCGCCGCAAAGCACGAGTACCTGGCTAGTTATAACTTAAGTAGCATCATGTGCATATTAAGGTTGCATCGTTCACAATCTCACATATTAACAAAATAATCTCACCGCAATATGCATGATTGCATGAAAGCTATGTACTAAAGGTGAAGGAATCAGAATTTGCAAGTTTAACGACATAAACAATAAAAGGGTGTCTTGGTGATATTTGTAGTAAACTATTGATGTATTGAAGAGACGTTAAAAAGTTTCATTTTCAACAATAATGAATTCTACCACCAGTGATGCACGTGGGGAGGATAAGAGGGTTTTTGAAATCTGCAACTCTTTATCCTTATACTTTTCGCTGATGAATATCCTTAGCTTCTTTAGGACAGGTGACCTCATCAAGATGAGCTTCACAATGTTCAATTCACTCTTCACGTCGCTTAAAAAAGTTATCTCTAATTCGCTCAGATGCTCGAGCCAAATATCTGCATAATTTTCTAGAAAACGGGGGTATGGCATCTCATACCCACACCAGTCGTCTACGATCTACAATAAGTGTCAATATTTATATATTCAAGTATATTTGACTTAAGAATAACAAATAAATAGTAGGATACAAGAAAAAATTATGTTATAAACCTGCAACTTAAGTATCTCTAAGTTCGGGGAGCTTCTGACAAAAAGAGCAATCACTCGTAACCCCGAATACCAGTTGAAGAATATATTTTCTATACACAAGTATTTTAGGTTGACTAATGCAATTGGAACCTTCTCATGTATCCCTCCCAGATTTCCGTTTCGAGCGAAAAACTTGAACCATAGAAAAAAGAAGAGATTAATGTAAAGCAATGTTTCTTTTCAAA
>BPTQ01000008.1:13197810-13216071 GCA_019973895.1 Chrysanthemum seticuspe | reverse complement strand
GGGATTTGATCTTTTGATCAAACACAAGAGCAAGAAAACCAGAAACCATCTCGGTTTTGATTATAAGCAAGCAAGCATGGTAGAAGGAGACAAGAATGCTAACACATCGAACAATACATCAGTTCGAGAACTAGGAAATGTTTCACTACAATGTCCAAAATTGACCGAAACAAACTACACGACATGGGCATTGATGATGGAGACTATATTGAAGGCATATGGCATATGGGAAATGATAGTTGCGAAAGATGGAACAACAACAAATGAGAAGAAAGAAAACACATCAAAGGCAATAATCTTCCAATCACTGCCTGTTTTAATGCAAGTTGCACAATACTCGACTACAAAGGAAGTATGGGACTCAATCAAAGTCAAGCATTTGGGAGCAGATCTTGTTCAAAAGGCACGACTACAAACCTTGAGAAGTGAACTAGAGACGCTAAGGATAAAACCAAACGAGAAAGTAAGTGACTATGGAGGAAAGTTAAGTAGTATAAAGGCCAAGTTTAGAGGACTTGGTGAAACCTTGGAAGATAAGGTGCTAGTAAGGAATTAACTCTGTTCCAAAGAAGTTTTTACCGATCGTGTCAACTATAGAACAATATCAAGACCTAGACGAAATGTCGTTTGAAGAAGCCATTGGAAGGTTGACAGCCTATGAAGAACGAATTAAGAGTCAAGACATACTAGAGGCAAATGATCAAGACAAGCTTCTCATGGCAAGTTCAAACAACAAAACTTATGGTAAATGGCGAGGTAAAGATCTCAACAAAGTAGGCAAGGAAAGCATGAAATGGAAGAATAATTCAAATACGAGTCAAGGAACTAACGACAAGAGCAAGCTCAGATGTTATGAATGTGGCAAGCATGGACACTTTGCGAAAGAATGCACGAAATGGAAATACAACAAGCAAGAAGAGTCGCATCTCATCTATGACACTGACACTGAACCAACATTACTGTGAAGACTCGTCAAGAAAGAAAGAATAAAGGAAGCACTGATTTTGTCATTAGGGGGGAATGTTGGAAGTAAATGACAAAACCAGAAACTTAGTAGTATGTTTTAGGTATTATATGTAATCTTAATATAGTTAAGGGTAGTTTAGTGTTTTATTTGTAGAATTTCGGTATAAACCGAAGTATGTAATTGGGATGGGTCTTTTAGAAACGTTATAAACCGTTTTACACAAGGGTATAACGTTTAGATAGAATACAACGTTTAGGAGGGTTACTGAATCGGTATAACTCTTTTGAAGCACCGATTCAACAAGTATAAATAGTTAGGTTTTCTGTAAACATTCATTCAATTCCAATACATATCAATACAATTCAGTCTTTATCGTTTTGATTATTCTGTTTATATTTCTGCACTTTTTGTCGCAACAAACCTGTCACAAACAGCCCATAACAGAAGCTGTGATCAAAGGCCGACTAACAAATTCAATCTTAACTGCTTATACAACTGAAAACCGTGGCACCAAAAAAAAACTTCGAAAAAGATTCTCGCTAGAAAATATAATCACACGGGTACCCGCCGCCGCAAAGCACGAGTACCTGGCTAGTTATAACTTAAGTAGCATCATGTGAATATTAAGGTTGCATCGTTCACAATCTCACATATTAACAAAATAATCTCACCGCAATATGCATGATTGCATGAAAGCTATGTACTAAAGGTGAAGGAATCAGAATTTGCAAGTTTAACGACATAAACAATAAAAGGGTGTCTTGGTGACATTTGTAGTAAACTATTGATGTATTGAAGAGACGTTAAAAAGTTTCATTTTCAACAATAATGAATTCTACCACCAGTGATGCACGTGGGGAGGATAAGAGGGTTTTTGAAATCTGCAACTCTTTATCCTTATACTTTTCGCTGATGAATATCCTTAGCTTCTTTAGGACAGGTGACCTCATCAAGATGAGCTTCACAATGTCCAATTCACTCTTCACGTCGCTTAAAAAAGTTATCTCTAATTCGCTCAGATGCTCGAGCCAAATATCTGCATATTTTTCTAGAAAACGGGGGTATGGCATCTCCCCAAACCAGTCGTCTACAATCTACAATAAGTGTCAATATTTATATATTCAAGTATATTTGACTTAAGAATAACAAATAAATAGTAGGATACAAGAAAAATTTATGTTATAAACCTGCAACTTAAGTATCTCTAAGTTCGGGGAGCTTCTGACAAAAAGAGCAATCACTCGTAACCCCGAATACCTGTTGAAGAATATATCTTCTACACACAAGTATTTCAGGTGGACTAATGCAATTGGAACCTTCTCAGGTATCCATCTCTGATTTCCGAAAAACTTGAACCGTAGAAAAAAAGAAGAGATTAATGTAAAGCAATGTTTCTTTTCTCCTAATTGAATCAATAATATACAAATTAAAGTGGATAAGATAACCTCAATGATCCCACGCGATATAGTTAGACTTTCAATCACCATTAAAGACTCGAATAGGTTAGTAATAGTCGCACCACCGATATTGTAGTACTCGAAACTTTTCTGCACAAACATACAATATGTTCAGATAAGTTGTGCCATTTCCAAGAGGATTGATATTCTATTTTAGTAAAGGAATTACCAGTTCCACGGTCTTAAGCAATGGACAAGTAGATAGGAGAAGTACAAGAGTTTCTATAGAAATCTTTGAGTTTTCCACATATAAGCTAGTCAGGCTAGTCAGGCACAGGCTACCAAATCCACTGGAAGTTTTATTCTGTTTTTTCTTTTTTTTAGGTTCCCATGATTCCTGACATTTTCGCCTACGTTTTAACCCATTGAATCTTGTTTTATGTGTAAAGTTACAGGAATTGAGATATAGGTCTGTTAACTGACTCATTGAGAAGAGAGATATAGGTAACGACTTATATTTCCTCTCACCAGACTCGCTAACAAAGTCGATTGACAACTTCTTGACAGTCTTTTTACTTGACAAATGAGATATTATACGGTGGATCACCGTGGCAAAACGCCATCCACATGTAGCAACAGAAAGGGTGACCTCGTGTATTGGACCCTCATGCATTAAAAGAGCTTGGCCTACACCACGCAAACATTCACTCCTTTTCAAGGTTAGGGTATCCTCAATAACCACAATTTTAGTGATTTTGGTCCAATGATACCTCCATTCCTTAGAGAGGGTACTTGTCCTTACTACATCATGATACGGTAAACGACATAAGATGGTTTCGATTATGCTTAGAGGAAGGTTGCTAATCCTATCCATCTGAGGATATTGATCCTGCTGGCTGCAAAGTTAGTCACACACACAAAATAAGCCTAATACATAAGAGTATAAATCTATATCAGTTTGCACACATAATCTATAACATAAGCATGCAAAATTAACTGATACGAATAAAGCGTGCAACGGAAAACAATCACACACTTTGTCTCTATGTCTCAATTGTGTCACACACTTATTATACATTTCCGTTACTTTAGTTCACACGTTTAACCTGTAATTAACCTAGGAGGTGCATGTCCACTGATTAATTACGCAAACATAATAAGTCTAAGTAACTAGTAACTTGATCCAAACATATGTTAAAAGACTGCAAACAGAAAATCTATGCATATAAAACTTCAATTAAATGCATAATAAAGTAAAGGTAACTTGCTGAAAAGCACAAAAACCGTAAATATATAATCAGTATCAACTTATATAAATGCAAACCGGATTAACAACTGTTGTAGTTACTGTTTGTCTCACAACTCTAGCTTGAAATCCAAGAAAAAACTCGAAAAACAGAAAACTAGCCCTTTAATTTTTCAGTCGATTCTAATAGTCTAATCTGCCTTATATATCTTTTTTAACCCTAAAAATAAATATATATTTTCACCCGTCTTTAATGTGTGTGCCCAGCCCAACATGGAAGTTTAGTGGGCCCAATTATTAGTAACTGATTATTCCTAAAAAATTATGTGGAATGATTAGAAAGTTTAGAAATATGTTTGATACGGACTAGATATGTTTGCATGATTTCTTCATCGTCAAGGTTGTTTTTTCAGCCCTCAAAGTTACACAGTTTCTTAAGAAGCAGCAACATGAAGTACTACTGCAGTAATGCAGTAGTGTCGCCATCTATAAGTGTATTAATGGCTGCACAAATTGCAAACAGCCATGCACAATCGGTTGGACCCAAAGAACTTATGGTATCCAGGATGTTATCCAATTTCTCAGCATTGGCATAATTTGCTATGGCATGGGGCCTTAAGTATGAAGAAACTATAATGGATATAATTGTTGCATGTGCTTTTGTTTTTTAGTATGAATATGATGATTAGTGTTCGATCAATGGTAAGAATTATAAAGGTCTCTAATGGTTTATGATAGATGACATGTTTTAATGGCAAATGCCTAATAAAAAGATTGTCTCATGCTTAATTCTCGTACCACACGTCTTTCTCAGAATTCATCGTACCAAACGTTTAGGGACAACATTGTCGTCCCTAAGCTTTTTAATAAATCAATAAAAAATATCTCTTATTAAGAAGAAATGTAGCAACTTTATTAAAACTTAAGTAGCATCATCTGCTTATTAAGATCACATCATTCACAATCTCACAAACTAGCCTACTAATATCTCCGCAATCTACACGAAAGCTTCACATTTGGCACGAAATATGCAAGTTTTGTGACTTAAACAAGAATTTATCTTGTTGTCTGGGCAAAATATGTAGTGCTAAGAGGTGTTAGAAGGGTTCATTTTCAACAATGAATTCTACCCCTGGTGATGCACATGGGGAGGATATGATGGTTATACACGGGTATAATCAGAATCGTTGAAATCAAACACAAATACTAACTTTATGAGAAATCTGTAAAAATTATGTGTGGTACAATCGGTTATAACTATCCCTATTTATACTAATCGAACCAACATATTGAACCATTGTGATGGTTCGGTTTTGTTCTTGGTTGTCCAACCGATGCATCCCTTGGTGGTGATGGTTGGTAATCGGTGGTGATGGTGGTGGTGGTTACACCAAAGCGAAAAGACACAACTGTTCAGGTTTGTGCCAATTACAAACTAGTCCCTAGACTACAGTTTCTATGTATTGCATAAATGGTCCTTCAACCTTATTTAACTTAGAATCTACGAGGTTATGTCGGGATTAACCCAACATTCACCCCCTAATCTTGATCATGCTGAAGGAGATTCTTCACACGAAGTATTTGTCGCATTGTGACGAAACGTATCCTTGGTAGTGCCTTCGTGAGTATGTCAGCCCTTTTTTGTTCTCCGCTGATGTGCTCGACTGTTAAATCTTCCTTCTCAACGCATACTCGTATGAAGTGATATTTTGTGTCTATGTGCTTGCTTCTTCCATGAAATACTGGGCTCTTCATGAGTGTTATTGCTGATTTGTTGTCCATATAGATTGTGATCTTTTCTTCATTAGAGTCTGTTATCTTGCTTAGAAGCAATTCCAACCATAGTGTTTGACTAGCTGCTATAGTTGCTGCAATGAACTCTGATTCGCATGATGATAAGGCTACTATTCCTTGCTTGTGAGTGCTCCAGGTTATAGGTAAGTTTCCAAAGTAGAAAACTATTCTTGTTTTCCCTTTTTCCTTCTTGAGTGTTGACACCATAACTTCTGTCACTATATCCTTGAATCGTGTTTCCATCATGCCCGTAAGTTATACCATAGTCTTTGGTTCCTTTGATATAACGTAGAATCTGTTTTATTGTTTTCATATGTTGTTCTTGAGGTTCCTGCAAGAATCGGCTAAGTAATCTAACTGAAAACTTAAGTATGGTCTTGTATGTAACAAATATCGTAAACATCCTATTATGCTTTGATATTCCATAAGATCTACAAATTTTTCTTCGCTTAACTTTGTCAGCTTCAGTCCTGGTTCCATAGGTATCTTTGCATCATTGCAGTCCAACATCCGTGTGTCTTTGAGTATCTTAGTCGTGTAGCCTGTTTGCTTTATCGAGATTTCACCCCACTTTTGTGTAACCTTTATGCCTAAGTAGTAGGTAAGTAGTCCAAGATCACTCATTTTGAACTGTTCTTGCATTTGATACTTGAAGAATTCGATTTCCTTCTTCGATGTTCTAGTAACTATCAAGTCATCAACGTAGACTCCGATTAATATAGTTGACGTCTTGTCTGTTCTTGTGTAGACCGCCTGCTCTAATGCACATTTCTTAAAGTTTAGTAACTTTAAGGTTTTATCCAGTTTAGTATACCAAGCACGTGGAGCTTATCTGAGTCCATATAGTGCTTTCCTCAATCTGTATACTTTTCCTTTATCTTCTGTATTTATAAATCCATCAGGCTGTGAGACATGTACTTCTTCATTTAAATCACCATGTAGAAATGCTGATTTTACATCAAAGTGATGTACCTCCCATTTATTGTATGCAGCCAGTACCAGAATCAATCTTATAGTTTCAATTCTTACAACTGAGGCAAGGACCTCATCAAAATCTATTCCATGTTCCTGAATATATCCTTTCGCTACTAGCCTTGCTTTATGCTTTAAAATCTCTCCGTTAGCATCTCTTTTTGTCTTGAATACCCACTTTAAGCCAATGGCTTTATGATCCTTTGGTAAAGTAGTTAATTTCCAAGGTTTTTTTTTTTTTTTTTTTTTTTTTTTTTTTTTTTTTTTTTTAATGGAGTCGATCTCTACTCGCATTGCTTCAATCCATTTTTCATCCTTTGATGCTTCTTTGAAATTCCTCGGTTCATCTTCAACTAGTAGAAGTCTTTCTGTGTTATCATATACCTCATTTAGGGTTCTGTATCATTTGTGTCAGTAATTGAAGGTGTGGAAGTTTGGGAATTTGGTGAGAAGTTTATGGATTGTATCGGACTGTATTCAGAAGTGTTTGAAGGTGTTGAATTGGTAGGTGAAGGTGTTTCTTCATTTTCATTGTCATTAAGGAAATCGTCTTCAGTTTCACTTTCTTGATCTTGTTGAACCTCCTCTGTTTCTTGTGTTCCATTATTTTGTATAATGAAATCACTCCATTCTGGTTCTTTTGGGTTGAAATCTTTGGCGTATTCCTCCCAATTCCATATCTCATCTTCTTTGAATTTTACGTCACGATATGCTTTTGATCCAGGTTCACTACCCAAATATACCATTTGTATACTTATATAATCTAATTTAGTAAGATGTTGTGAAGGTACCTTTGCATATGCTATGCATCCAAATATTCTGATGTATTGAAGATTTGGTTTTCTGCCCTTCAATGCTTCGTAAGGAGTAACATCTTCTAACGACTTTGTCGGTGTGCAATTTAATAGTAAAATTGCATGTCTAACTGCTTCAGCCCAAAAAAATTTTGGCATCCCTGTTGCTTTCATCATACATCTTGTAGTAGAAAGTATTGTCATGTTTTTCCTTTCGATGATGCCATTTTGTTGAGGTGAATATGGTGCAGTTAACTGTCTGATTATCCCTACAGTACTTGTGGAATTCATTTGATGTGAATTCCCCTCCTCTATCTATTCTGAACCTCTTTGTCTTGGTTCCATGTTCTTTCTCCACCCTTGTCTTGAATTCTTTGAAGACAACGAATGCTTGATCCTTTGAATTCAAAAAATATTCCCACATATATCTAGAGTAGTCATCTACTAACAAAAATATGTACCTTTTATCCGATGGTCGTTGGTGGCAAATTGGTCCGCATAGATCTCCATAAATCAAGTCCAATGCTGTTTTGGATCTGTATTTTGCTTGTTGTGGAAATGGAGCTCTAGCATGTTTTTCTATCAAACAGATGTCGCAGATATCTGTTGAGCATTTGATAGAAGGTATTCCCTGAACCAAGTTCTTCGTGGTCATAGACTTTAGGGATCTAAAGTTTAAATGACCCAATCTTTGTGTGCCATATCCATGCTTCGTCACATAGATTTGCTAATAAGCATGTTGGTTCCCCTATTCTCAAGTTCGCTTTGTATAGCCTGTTCTTCGACCACATAACTCTAAGTAGTATGTTTCCGTTTGAATCATACAAGAGTAGTATATTCTTTTCCATTACTACTTTGAAACCGTTCCCTGTTAACTGGCCCGAACTCGATATATTACTTCTTAAATTCGGAATGTAATAAACCTGTGATATAGCACGTTGTTCCTTGTTCTTGCATTCCAATAGGATAGAACCTTTCCCTTTAATCTCTACGTATGATCCGTCTCCAAATCGTACGTTTCCAGTGATTTTTTCGTCAATCTCCTTGAAATGTTCCTTCACACCTGTCATGTGATTGCTTGCACCATTATCTAGGTACAATAGACTTTCTTCACCTGGTGAAGTCTTTGGTGGTTTGAAGTTTCTTTCATTTAAGAATACTTCATGACGCTCTTCAATTGTAGCTATCAGTGGTGTTGGCTCCAAGTCTTCTTCAATTAGAATTGACTGATCTGCTTCTTGATCCTTTTGAGTTCAGTTTCTGGCGTAATGACCAAGTTTCTTGCATTTGTAGCATCTTGTTTTGCTTAGGTTGTGTACAAATTTCTTTTTGTCTTTCTTGAAGTTATTTTGAGAAGATTCCCAGTTTTTCTTATCTGACCTGTAATTGTTTTCTTGGTTGTTTTTGCCCTTGTAATTTCATTGTGCTCTAAAAGATTGCCCTTGACTATCATGCTGGGAAAACATAAGTCTCTCTTGACTATCTAGTTGCCTTTCCCTTTTGCATTTTAGTCTCTCCTCAAACGTCCTCAACCTTCCAATTGCTTCGTCTAGAGACATCTCATCCAAATTCGAGTATTGTTCAATTGATGCAACTATATGTAAGAATCTGTCTGGTACTGCGGTTAGCAATTTTCATACTAGAGTAGAGTCTTCGAAGGTTAAACCGACATTTATTGCCCTACTTGTAATACTTGAAAATTTTGAAACAAAAATCTACTGATTCATTTTCTTTCATTTGTAATGCCTCAAATTATGCCTTTAATATTTGTTGCTTTGCTTGTTGCACGCGATTTTCTCCAATGTGTTTGGTCTTCAAAGCATCCAAAACTGTTCTTGCAGATTTATGTTTTGCAGCTTGGAGGATTTGATCTTTCGGTAATGCTTGAAAAATAAAAGCTATCGCGGTTTTATCTGTTTTGTTGTCGAATTCTGTTATTGGTTGTGGTTCTACCAGTTTCCACAAATCGTTTGCTTCTAAGATTACTTGCATCTGGATTACCCAAATGTTGAAGTTTGACTTGTTCAACATAGGACATTGGAAACTGGTAGCTGAACCGATTTCCTTATTCTTTTTCCTGGACATTTTGAAAAGGTTTTATTAAAATAACTTTTAATTGTTTTACCAATTATTTATTTATTTTTTTATTTTTTTATTATTTTTTTAAATTTTTTTAAACAATAAAATACACCACCCCCTTCTTAATATAAGTTATATTTTAAAAGTAATTAAATAAATAAAATTTAATTATAAAAATAAAACCTATATATATAAAAGGGTAAAAAAAAGTTTTCGTTATAAAACTTACGGGTGTTTGTTCTTCTGCACTTGCCCCTTTTCGGTTCTTCTTCTAGGTTGGGAGCTCCGAAGAGCATCGGTGATGGTGGTTCCGGTGAAGCTTTGTCTTCTCCAGCGAAATATGAGGTTGATTACTTGTTTCCGAAACCTAATCAAGGTTTTCGGTGTGAATCTCTCCTCTCTACGATGATAGGTAAGTCCTCGTGACATATAGATAGGATATCGGTGTAGGTAAAACCGTCTCGGCTTCGCCACCCTGTGTATCCGGTGAATTTCGATTAGCCCCTTGTCGAACTTCGATGACGGTGGCTAATCCCCTTGAATTCCGGTGACACTGTCTTCTTTCTCCGTTTGGTTTCAACTTGAAAATGATGATAAAGTCTGGTTTAATCAAAGCTCTGATGCCAATTGATGGCTATACACAGGTATAATCATAATCATTGAAATCAAACACAAATACTAACTTTGTTATATGAGAAATCTATAAAAATGATGTGTGTTACAATCGTTTATAACTATCCCATTTTCTACTAATCGAACCAACATATTGAACCATTGTGATGGTTCGGTTTTGTTCTTGGTTGTCCAACCGATGCATCCCTTGGTGGTGATGGTTGGTAATCCGTGGTGATGGTGGTGGTTACACCAAACCGAAAAGACACAACTGTTCAGGTTTGTGCCAATTACAAACTAATCCCTAGACTACAGTTTCTATGCACTGCATAAATGGTCCTTCAACCTTATTTAACTTAGAATCTACGAGATTATGATCGGGATTAACCCAACAAGATAAGAGGGTTTCTGAAATTTGCATTTGGTCAACCTTATACCACTTTGAGATGTGTTTCCTTAACTTCTTTAGTCCAGGGACCTCATCAAGATGAGCTTCACAATATCGAAAACAGTCTTCTCGCTGCTAAGATAAGTAATCACTAATTTACTGAGATGCTCCAGCCAAATATCCGCATAATCTTCAAGTGATTGGGACCATTCATCCCATCCCCATATATCGCCAATGATAAAAAAATAAGTGTATTTTTTTTGTTAGTTAAAGTGAATTTGACATTATTATAATAACAAATAAAAATTTGAGATGCAATATGTTATTTACATTCAACTTAAGTTTCTCTAAGTTCGGGGAGCTTGTGATCAAAAGAGAAATTACTTGTATTCCAAAACAATGGACATTTTTGTGTAAACCTTATACTAGTCTATGACCAGTATAGAGTCATCAGTACCAAACAGAGCGTATCTCTGATACCCAAGGATCACAATTGACCTACCGGCAACTTCGAACTCTTACTTTCCATCAGCCGATTCAGATACCGAATCGTATCAGCATAAAGCAAGACTAATAGCAAAAGGCTACATACAAGAGCATAGCATAAACTTTGAAGAAGTCTTTGCACCTGTAGCAAGAATGGAAACAGTCCGATTACTATTAGCCATAGTTGCTAATAACAAATGGGAAGTACATCACCTAGACGTCAAATCTGCATTTCTGCATGGAGACTTAAAAGAAGAAGTGTATGTTACACAACCCGAAAGATTTATAAAAGATAATGGAAAAGTCTACAGACTCATAAAAGCTCTATACGGTTTAAGACAAGCACCCCGTGCATGGAACATAAAATTAGACAATATCTTGAAGTCTTTAGATTTCAAGAAATGCGCTTTGGAACAAGCTGTCTACACGAAGAAATCAAAAGACTCAATACTTCTAGTAGGAGTTTATGTGGATGATTTAATCATCACTTGCACACTAAAGAAAGAAATAGACAAGTTCAAAGCTCAAATGGAAGAAAAATTCAAGATGAGTGACGTAGGATTACTATCCTACTACTTAGGAATTGAAGTCACACAAAATAGAGGTGACATATCAATAAAGCAATACGCCTACGCAAGCAAGATCCTAAAAGAAGTTGGAATGCTAGACTGCAACGAAACTCTAATACCTATGGATCCAGGAACAAGACTAACAAAGAACACTGAAGCAACAACGGTCAACTCAACTGAATATAAAAGCTTAATTGGATGCTCACGATATTTGCTACATACAAGACCCGACTTAAGTTATTCCATTGGATTACTTAGTCGTTATATGCAAGAACCGAATGAACAACACATGAAAGCTATAAGGCAAGTACTACGCTATGTTAAAGGAACAAAAGACTATGGAATCACCTACAAACACAATGGAGGAAACCAGATACAAGGTTATAGTGACAGTAGCTACGGAGTCAACACTCAAGAAGGCAAAGGCACTACTGGAATTATCTTCTACTACGGTGAATCACCAATCAGCTGTAGTACACAAAAGCAAGCCACGGTAACTCTATCATCATGTGAATCCGAATTCATTGCAGCAACAGCAGCAGCAACACAAGCATTATGGGTAAAGAGATTACTTAGCAAGCTTACAATACTGGTCAACAACAAGTCTACCATCGAACTAATGAAGAATCCCGTAATTCACGGAAGGAGTTAGCACATCGATATAAAATTCCACTTTATAAGAGAATGCGTCGAAAGAGAAGATCTACAAGTCGAATTCATAAGTGGAGAATTTCAGAAGGCTGACATACTCACAAAAGCATTACCTAAGATCAGATTCCTCACAATGAGACAACTAATTAGAGTTAAAGATCTGCAACAAGACGATTGTGATTAAGGGGGAGAATATTGGGTTAATCACCAATCGACCCATCTCAACCCATCTCAACCCACAACGACCCGGTCAACAAAAGTCAACAAAAGTCAACAAATAAAAGTCAGACCTCAAAGTCAACTTAAGCAGTTACAGAAAACAGTTATATGACAGTTATAACATAACTGCCATATCTTGAACCATCACAACGGTTCACTATGTACCATTTGATTTAGTATAAGTACTCTAAACATGTTATGTAAGAATGATGATGACAGATTAATACGAACTATGGGCCTGTTTGGCAGGAGCTTTTTGGAGGAGCTGTTAGCTTTTTGATACAAAATAATCTCCTATAAACTAAGTAGCTTCGTTTGGATGCATTAACTACAAGCTTTTATTTCAAACAAATAGCTCCAAAATGAAAAGCTGATTCATGAAGCTTTTTAAATGTCTTGGAGCTGTTAAAACTTTAAATTACTGATATACCCTCCAAACATTTATTTACAATTATAGATTTGTCCTTTTATGTCATTTTACATCTTATAATTATATTTAACAGCTAATTTACCAAACACTTTATTGAAAAAAGAATACAACTTGTAGCTCATGTTAACAGCTTTGCAGTTTACAGCTTACAGCTTACAGCTTACAGTTTACAGCTAGTTTTGCCAAACATACCCTATATTTACGTTTCTTTAATCCTTGTTTTACTTGGTATATCTTGACCAAAGTTAAGACCATAGATCCAGTTTAAGTCCAACAGATATAAGGTTGTTGTTTATGGCAGAGATCACAGACGACAACCATTCATTTCATGGTCATAAATCAATATAAGTAAATAATGATACAAGGTGCATGGTCATAAACCAATATTGTGTAGAAAACGCGAACGAAAAAAAAAAAAAAAAAAAAAAAAAAAAAAAAACACGGAATCGAGCCTCATTTATGCCCACTGTTAAGATTTACGAACGGAACCGGTTCGACCATTTTTTTGTAAGAACCGGTTCTAAAACCGATCCGGAACCGGTTCTACCGGTCCCTATTTTTTGTACCCCAAATCTGATAAAAACCAAACCGGTTTTAACCGGAACTGGTTCGTTGACTTTGACCGGGAACCGGAACCGGTTTTTGAAAAAACCAGGAAATGGCCACCTCTAGTTGGTGCACTGATCGACTTAGAGAACTTTAGATCATAATTTGCTATGGCTTGGGGCCTTAAATATGAAGAATCTATAACGGATAATTGTTGCACGTGTTTGTGTTTTTAAGTGCACGTGTTTGTGTTTTTAAGTATGAATATGATGATTAGTGTTCAATATTAAGAATTATAAAGGTCTCTAATGGTTTATAGCAGGGTACCCGCGCGTTGCGGCGGCGGGTACCATGAAATAAAATTTTCCGGTGAATCATGTTTTTTATAATTTATTATGTTTTTTTTGACAATAAATTTACGAATATCAAGAATTTTGTTTAGCCCGTGCCCATTGGCCCATGCCCGTTTGGCCCACGCCAGTTTAGGCTTAAGCCCGTTTTTAATTAATGGATGCAAAATATGTAAAATAAACAAAAAAGAGAGGGTCAAGAGTGGAAATTGTATTTGTATATATAAAAACAAGTCATACCTAGGGTTAAGGTTACTAACACACAGCCTCTCTTTTGTCTCTCCTTCTCTTGGTGATACAGCCGGCCACCATGGCCACCACGGCCTTCAGCCACAACCATCACACGGCCACCATTACTCCGTCGTGCCTACTTCTATTGTGAGTCAAGATGAAAGGAAATCGAAGGTTTTAAAGGTTGTTAGGTCGTTTTGTTCGTGTTTCTATCCAAATCGTAGCCTGGTCGTTTACAAACTTTTTTTTCTTATAGTTTTTTATATTTTTTAGATCTTTTTATCTTGCATTTTTTAACCTTTGATGATGATTCAAAATATAACTTTCGTTCATCCGAGATTAATATCATGTGGAAACAATATTGGAGACATGAACTGAAGAGGAATTTATTTATGCTTGTTTAGATTTTAACGACGATTTTTATAAAATTGGGGCAAGTTTTTCTATATTTGTAAACCCAAAAATAAAATTGTCGAAAAGTAATCCTTAGATTTGAAAAAGTCGGGACATCTCATATCCATCTCACCTTGGGGAGCAGATTCTCTGCAATTACCTCTTTGGACTTGCCATGAGATTGTCATTTTTTCAATGTGTATTCTCGAAGATACTTTATCAATTAATGGACATACAAAATTATATTTGTGCAATTTGAAAAGATATTGTTTTGTTAGCTTAATTAGATTGTACCATGTGCTTAGGTAGTGGTATATTTTGGTGAAAGGGTAAAATTAATTGTATATTAATTGTATGTGTTGAATAGTGTTTTTTTAGTTTTAGTTGTGCTTTAAATACTTGTAAATGAAGCTTCTTTACTTGTATTTGCTTAAAATTCTATATAAGGAAATCTTAAAATAATTAATATGAGGGAAGTTCATCCCTCTATTATAAGATAGTTAGATAATGACACCATCTGCTAGCATTGATGAATAAAGTGGTTTAGTTTTCGTACCACACGTCTTTCTCAGTTTTCATCGAAATAATTTAGTTTTGTATATCTTTATACCAACATCTTCGGTCTTCTTAGTACAAAATCGATGATCCATCAAAAACATCTCCTATTGAGAAGAAACGTAGAATGCAACTTTATTATAACATAAGAAGCATCATCTGCATGTTAATCACACAATCTCACAAACTAGCCTACAATATCACCGCAATCTGCACGAAAGCTTTATATCTGACACAAAATATGCAAGTTTTGTGACTTAAACAAGAATGTATCTTACTGTCTGGACAAAGATAAGAGGTGTTAAAAAGGTTCATTTTCAACAATGAATTCTACCACTGGTGATGCATGTGGGGCGGATAAGAGGGTTTCTGAAATATGCATCTCGTCAACCTTATAACTCTCTGCGATGTGTATCCTTAAATTCTTTAGTACAGGTGACCTCATCAAGATGATCTTCACAACATCTAATTCAGTATTCGCGTTGCTTAAATAAGTAATCTCTAATTCACTCAGATGCTCCAGCCAAATATCCACATAATATTCAAGTGAAAGGGACCATGACAACTCGTTCCCTCGCCAATCGTCGTCCGTGATCTACAATAAGTGTATTTTTTTGTTAGTTAAAGTGTATTTGACATTATTAGAATAATAAATAAAATTTCGAGATGCAAGATAAAATTATGTTATTTACATTCAACTTAAGTTTCTCCAAGTTCGGGGAGCTGCTCATCAAAAGAGATATTACTTGCATTCCAAAATATTGGACAAATTGTAAATCTTCTATACACAAGTATTTGAGGTGGAGTAATGCAACTGGAACCTTCTCATGTATCCTTCCCTGATTTCCGTTTAGAGCGAAAAACTTGAACCAGAAAGAAAAAAAAGAGAGATTAATATAAAGCAATGTTTCTTTTCTCCTAATTGAATCAATAATATACAAAGTAGATAAGATAACCTCAATGATCATACGCGAAATAGTTAGACTTTCAATCACCATTAAAGACTCAAATAGGTTAGTAATAGTGGCACCACCGCTATCGTAGTACTCATAACTTTTCTGCACAAACATACAATATATTCAGATAAGTTGTGCCATTCCCAAGAGGATTGATATTCTATTTTAGTAAGGGAATTACCAGTTCCACGGTCTTAAGCAATGGACAATTAGATATGAGATCTATAAGTGTTTTTATAGAAATCCTTGAGTTGCGCACATATAAGCAAGTCAGGCTACCAAGTCCAGTTGAAGTAGTAGTTAGTTTTTCCTTTTTTCTTGGTAACCGTGATGCCTTACATTTTCCTCGACGTTTTAGCTGAGTGATTGTTGGTTCATGCGTAAGGCGACAATGATTGAGATATAGGTATGTCAACTGACTCATTGGAAAGAGAGATATGGGTAACAACCTATAACACCCCCAACCATCCCCTTGAACAAAATGAATTGTTAATTTCTTGACGGTCTTTTTCCTTGACAAATGAGATATTATACAATCAATCTCGCTGTCAATACCCCAGTCATTTGTAACGGAAAGGGTGAACTCGTGTATTGGACCCTCGTGCATTAAAAGAGCTTGGCCTACACCACGTAAACGTTCACTCCTTTTCAAGGTTAGGGTATCCTCAATAACCACAATTTTAGTGATTTTGGTCCAATGATATAATACCTCCATTCCTTAGAGAGGGTACTTGTTCTTACTACGTCATGATACGGTAAACGACATAAGATGGTTTCGATTATGCTCAGAGGAAGGTTGCTAATCCTATCCATCTGAGGATATTGATCCTGTTGGCTGTAAAGTTAGTCACAAACACAAAATAAGCCTAATACTTAAGAGTATAAATCTATATCAGTTTGCACACACTATCTATAACATAAGCATGCAAAATTACCTATTATGAATAAAATGCGCATCGGAACACAATCACAAGCAATCAAACATTATGCTTATAAAACTTCAACTAAATGCATAAAAAAGTAAAGGTAACTTGGTGAAAGACACATAAACTGTAAATATACAATCAATGTCAACTTAAATAAATGCAAACCGGGTTAACAACTGTTGTAGAGTTACTGTTTGTCCCACAACTCTAGCTTGAAATCCAGGAAAAACAGAAAACTAAACTTTCAATTATTCAGTCGACTCTAATCTATCTGCCTTATATATCTTTTTAAAACCCTAAAAATAAATATATTTTCACCCCTCATTAATGTGTGTGTCCAGCCCAACATGAAAGTTTAGTGGGCCCAATTCTTGCTCCAGTTTTGTGTCAATAAAATTACTGTAGAAAGATTAGAAACTTTAGACAAATGTTTGATACACACTAAATATATTTGCCAGATATATAGTCACTAAGAACTTATGTTATCGAAGAAGGTATTAATACCTCCTTCCGAACCATAGGACTGGAATGTTTTCTCGAAATTAATGAGAAAATATGTCCAAGGTTTGTATTGGAATTCTTCCGCAAAGTTGAACTCGTTCGTAACGAGGATCGCTCTCTATCTCTTTGGTTTTGGATCAAAAACCAAAAGTTTGTTTTAACCCTTGGGCAATTTGCTCACATCCTTCGAATTCCAAATCATGGACAATGTGCTTTCACTGAAGATTGGTCTATTGATTCTCTCTTCAACTTTCGTGAAGAAAATAGTACATATTGTTTACACATACCTTCCCCGGAAGATTTGAATAACACAATATGCAAACCTAGACCCTATTACTCCGATCCAAACATTATCTATACACGGGATATCCGAGAAGAGTATAAAGCTCTCGCACTCATCCTACGTGAAAATGTTTGGAGTCTTAGGGGAAATCGAGAAATCCTTCCCGCTTGTTGTGCTCACATAATGTATTGTTTGCTAACACAACAACCATACAATCTCGCATACTTCTTTGCAAGGCGAATTGTAAATCTTCAAGGCTCAAAGAACAAACTAATCCCTTATGGAATGTTCTTGACACGCCTTTATCATCACATCTTGCACTTCCACCCTCAATTTCAAAGTCCGTTGTACGTACTTGTGAACAAGATGATGGAACCTCTAAACACATCTCTCATGAAGACTTTCTTCATTCCTGAATCGGCAAACACTCATCAACCATTTGATGATCCTTCTAGCGAAAACGCTCACGGAACTTAGTAGTCTTTCAAATATGATCAATCCTTAGTATCCATGCTTTATCAATGTAATGTAATTTCCTTCATGAAATAAAACATCTTACATTTTGATTTCTCTACTACATTAGTATTAGAACCTCTTAGAAAAACACTAGCATTGAGATATGATGCATTGTGCAAACCATTGCATACCTTTTGTAAAGGTTCTGATTAGCAGACTTCCTAGTAGTTTACCAACTACTCACAAACGGCTAAGTCCTTACTTCTTTCAGAAGTACTCTCTACACAAATCTCCAAGGTAGTAGAACAAGTGTTCATGCATGTTGCCTGAAACTTTAACTCCCACCTTCACGTTCTACACTACTATTTCCGCACAGTTCTTGTAAGGTATTCCCTAATCAAACAAGAAACTCGGAACTTCTAAATGTTAAGCGGAACGTTTCTTCATACGCTCTAACATA
>BPTQ01000008.1:13131847-13197800 GCA_019973895.1 Chrysanthemum seticuspe | reverse complement strand
CTCCTCTAAAGCACATGTTGTGCTCGTTAAAAGAACCCACCAGGAAACCACCTACTCAATGGTGAACCTCGAAAGGAGTACTACTCTACTAAGTTTTTCCAAACATTTCTAAAGATTCACGGTTTTTACTACTACTCCCACTACTGAAATCCTCAGGATTGTTACACCAAATATTTCGTTCCCTAAACCGTTCACGTAAGTTCTGAATTCGGTGATTCTAAGGAACCTTACACTACTAATCGTACGTGTTCTCAGTTGATGTCTAAACATGACTAGATCCTTGAATTAATTCTACTCTACTTCACAAGTTCAATCGTTCTCCTCGAACTTTACTAACAAAATCGATCTCAACTTACTTAGACAGTATGCCTAGGGTGCCAAGGGAGGTTACTCCCTAGGCAGATCCGATTAGGATCCCTAGACAGAGAGCCGAAGCTCCTCTTGCTAACTTGAACACTTCATCTCATCTTAATTAAGTTCCTAGATCAGTACAAATCTGTAGTTGACTCTTGTGCATGCTAATCATCACATTCCAAGGAATCTTAGTGGCTTAAGTCTTGAATGCACTTGCCAAATCCCTTGCTTTATAAACCACATTGTTAGGACTCCTAAAGTCATCACCCTCATCATCATTTTTGGCACTTAGAAATCTTTACAAACCTTTTTGAATCATCTCATCATGAGGAAAGCTCCAAGTGGTAACTCATCCACCAAAGGACCACCCAAGAAAATTGCTCGTGTTGTACACGAAATCTCCTCAACCGAATCATCTCCGGTTAAATCCACAAATGGTAGGATTTCTTCTCCATTCAAACCAATCCCTAAAAGGATAGTTCCCACAAAACTACCAATGACAAACACCACCATACCTCCTAGACCAAACAATCTCATTTCCACTAAACCATCACCATTGGTACCTAGAGCTCTATCATTTACCACTCCACTCTCATCACCACACTTCTACAATCTAGAGGATTTGCCTCCTAGGCCATCTCATCCTCCACCACCGACAACATTCTCCTCATTAGGAGGAATACTGGAACAAAATCAAGGTGTTGAGTCAACACTAGCTCCGGCTTCCTTTACGCCGTCACCATCAAATAATCCCATTTGGATTATGAGAAACTATCAAAGTCAACCACCCGACCACATGGAAGTTGACGCCTCTCTCCCACCACCATCATTCTTGGTCGAGCCATCTTCAACCCGCTTCACTTGATCCTTCACATCAAGCAATTTCATTTCTTCCATCACCACTACCTAGCCATGACAAAGATTGTTATCATTGTCAACATGTTAAAAGTTTGATACATGAAGTACGGGAAGATCAACGTTTCATGTTTTATCACCTCCTCGAATGTTTCGACGAGATTAAACCTAAACAAACTTGAGCTAGAGGATTTTAGTGGTGTCCTAGTATCAAGCGCGACTTAGATAGTCTAGTAACTCAAAGTCATGTATCGTTTATTTTCTTAGTTTTTAGAGTCATGTATATCATATCTCTAGTTTTATTAAATGAAATTACATGATATTTGCTATATTTCGGAGTATATGATTATTGGTATAGTTCATATCTCATTTTGATGCCAACCTTTTCTTGGTACATCACATTTTCTATATCTTAGTTACAGATAGACGGATCCTTGCGTTTTGCCTACACGGATCCCTCCAAGGAGGGAACTGTGGGATCCGTGCAATAGAAGATTAGTTTTTACTAACTTGAGTGTTATTTGCAGGAAATTATGCATTATATATTTGTCTTCTAACCTTTGTTTTTTAGGTTTTCAATTTACACATGAAGAGTTTGACACTCTAAAGCTAGGGGGAGCTTTGTGTCAAAGCATTACATTGCAAGATCACTTGCAATATTAGTATTACATTTCATGACGTCCCCTTGCAAAGTTGCAATTATCTAGGGGGAGCATTATCGTCGCTAAGACGAAACCATTTGCAAACATAGTTGCAATGCATTAGCTTAGTAGGTTTCATTTACTTGACGCCCTCACAAAGAGATGGACTCGTCAAGGGGGAGTTAAGACAAGAACTCTTCCCGTCACTTGCTCTCTATTCTTTATTTTCACATGTTTTTCTTAAAACAATGTGTTAGTTTATCTTCGAAGCTCTTTTTGTTTCGACAAAAAGGGGGAGAAGAAAGTAAAAACTACAAATTCAAACTTTTACGAATTTTAGTTTTTCCTTAAAATAATTTTATGTTTTGTCATCAACAAAAAGGGGGAGATTGTTAATACAAATAAGCCGTAAAAATGTTTATTTATATTTTACGATCATCTAATGTTTTGTTGATAACAAACGTAAAATCATTTTAACGAAACAAATAAGATACGAAAATGGTTTGAGCCAATAGTTTTCTAACACACTTACGTTTTCACATAAAACACTAAAACAAGTATAAGTGATTTTATGATTTAATAATACATATGTACAACAACCAGTGTTTACATATTGGGCAAGTATATACATAACTAGTATGTATTATAATGGGTAATATAAATGGGTAGAAACTTAAGTATTTGACCCATTGACCAAATACATTGAATATAGTTGGGTACAAGCCAAAGTCCATGACCCATACCCATGGAGCTTGACCCATAACCCATTGCATGACATCATGCTTAAGTCATACATGGTTTTAATCCATGGCCCATAGTTTTAATCCATGAACCATGGACTAGATGTATTGCATCTTAGAGATACATTGTATCTACTTTGATACCATGATCCATAACCCATGACCCATGACCCAAAACCCATGGGCAAAGGGGAGCGTCCCACGGATCCCCAGTATTGCACTGGACGGATCCCTCAAGTGAGGGATCCGTGGGATCCGTGGAACAGTAGACAGTTTCTCTCTATAAATAGTGAGCCATTTCTTCATTGTTTCTCACCCCTTTCTCACATACTTTCTCTTTGAGATAAAAACTCTCTAACCCCAGATCCAAGTGATCTATGTATGTAGTTTTGTTTTTGTGTGATCCTCTAGGTTCCTCTTAAAGGCGAGATCACCACCTTTTGAAGTCAAGCAAGCTCAAGTCCATGAGTTGCCATGCTTCGTTATCATCAAGACTACTGAGGTTCTCTTGTTGATAGTTTTCTTCTTTCCCACAAGAAGTGTAGTGTCGAAGACATAAGTGAAAGATGTCTAAAGGGTCAAGACGAAGACATTAGTGAAAGGTGTCGCACGTCCGTATTGAAAGCACTAGTGAAGGATGCTTAGAAGTTAAGGCTAAAGGCATTAGTGAAGGATGCCTAGAAGTCAAGTCACAAGACATTAGTGAAGGGTGTCTTGAAGATCGAGTCAAAGGCGTTAGTGAAAGGTGCCTAAGGTGTACATTCGATATGGTGTGATTCGATGTAAAAGATAGATTAGTATTGAGTCAAAGGATATTGTTATCCTTGTTGATGTTATTATAAGGAGTAGATCTCCTTTGGAGTTAGGTGTTGGTGTAGTGTTGGGTAGTAGTTCCTCCATTGTAATGGAACTCGGTATCTAGCCTAATACCGGATAAAGGGTAGACGACGTTGTGATAGGTTTGGTTCTCCTTGGTGAAAGAACCCGATATCTAGCCTTGTACCGGATAAAGAGTAGACAACGTTGTGAAGGTTTCTCCACCATAAGGAGTCGGTGTTGTGTAGTGATTCCGAACTCTCGAGTAGGTGAATCGAGGAGTGGAGTAGGGCAAGGAAGGTGTCCTTGTAGCCGAACCACTATAAATACTCGCGTTGTGGTTTTGTGCTTCTTACTCTTTATCTTTTCATTACATATTTATCTTCCTAAATGCTTGTTTATCAACATCCAACACACATCTAAATAGATTGACATAAGTCGATCTAAATAGTTTAAAACAAAGTTTTAATTGGTAAAACTGTTCAACCTCCCCTTCTAGTTTTCCACATAACGTTCATCAGTTATTTTTGATATTGTTCATCAGTTGTCTAAAAGAAATCGCAATGTTCATCAGTTAGTTGTTCATCAGTTCATCTATTAGTCTTGTTCACCAGTTAGTATTGTTCATCAATAAAAAAAGTTATTCATCAGTTCTCTTAAATTTTGTTCATCAGTTTATCGGTATTAAAAAAAATCATAATGTTCATCAGTTGTCGAAAAAATCATAATGTTCATCAGTTATGGTCAAAATGTTCATCAGTTTATCATTTGGTTGTTCAACAGTTAAAAATAAACCAAAAATAACAAAAGATGTATTTTGGTATACCAATTAGTGCATTTGAATGTACTTTTTTAAGAAAAATATCTTTTAGGCATTTTATCAAACACTTTGTATGCACTAAATATGACTAAGACGTCATCATTAACGTGCAATATCTCACTCATATCATATCGGATTTGAGTGATTCAAATTTCTGAGTAAAGAATGGTCAAAAGCCTACAATTTTCATGTTTTAAGTTTTGTAAAATTCGGCTTTTAAACTAGTCAAAATTAGAGCCGAAAATGCCGAGAATGCCGAAAATTTCAAGAAAATCAACACCCACTTAAAAAGTTGAAAATAAAAAGTTGAGATTCATATATCATAATGCATACCAAGTTAAAGAGAATTAAATTTTTAAAAATTTGGTGAAATCGTTTTTTCATAAAAGTTTGTCGTTTAAAAGTTATTTACGTTTGAAGTTTTGGGGTGAAATAAAAAAATGAGTTAAAAGGACCAAAATGCCCCGTAACCGAATTTAATAAGAAAAAAGGGAGATATTGGGTGGGAGACACATGTCACCAATGATAGGCTTTCTAGACTTTTTAATTTTTTCACTTTACAAGGGATCTCAACTCTGTATTTAAATATTATATTTATACTACATATAATGAGTGTATGGTCAAACTTTAAAAAGTGAAATCTTGAAAGGCAAAGGTGAGAGAAATGCATAGTGTAATTAATACTCTTACTAAAACAGCCCATTATTTAAAAATACAATTATTTATTCACATTGTACAACCAAATAAAAATATATCTACCAAATTAAAAACAACCAATTAAAACACCCCTTATTAAAAAGTACAATAAAATTTTCACAATGTACAATTTAAACAAAGCTACAATTTAAACAAGCTACAACATAATCCAAAATATAAAATAATTCAACACACTAATTAATGTTATTTTTAAAACACTCTAAAATGAAAAGTACATGTTATTATACACATTATACAAATTAATAAAACACACAAAGCTTCATACAAGCTAACAAGTTGATGGTATATATAGTTTTGAAAACCGGACCGGACCAAATGGTTCAACCAGGAACCGGTGTCGCCACCGGTTCGGTTAACCAATAAAAGCCATCCGAAAACAAACCAGAGAGTGTAACAATTCGCATTTTCAGGATTTCTATCCATTCTCAAATTTTTACTATTCATCTCGAGAGAATTACTATTCACTTTTACTATTCACTTTCACTATTCATCTCGTAAAATTTTTATTTCACATTCTCGTAAGATAAATTATTTTAGTAATGACCTGATAGTTCGACAATCGTTAGATCATTTTCGCAAAAGTTATTAAGAAAACATCGTTTTAAAGTTTCATTTTGGTCGGAACACCATTTCAACATCCCACGCATAACGAAAATCAACTCGGACAATTTTCCTCATATCAGATTAATTTTTAGATCACTCATAATTAATTAGAGAATTTTTAAGATTTCTTTTAAGTGTTAATGGTCTACAAAACATACAAACTTTCCACTTTTTACTATTGTGACAATAATTTTTTTTTCCTATTGTAACAAAATAACTTCTTAATGGCTATTATTGTAACCAAATAATAGTCATTAAGAAGTAATTAACTGTGGTAATTAACTATGCCACGTGGCATATTTGGTTACAATAATAGTCATTAAGAAGTTATTTTGTTACAATAGGAAAAAAAAAATTTATTGTCACAATAGTAAAAAGTGGAAAGTTTGTATGTTTTCCAGACCATTAACCCTTCTTTTAAATGTTACCAAATAAACCCTGAGTCGTACGAAACTAAACTTACGTTTTAAACAAATCTACGTAGACCCAGACTTAACCATTCCTGCACGGTATTTTCTAAGATGTTTAGAAACTTTTACATTTTTGGTATTTCCCTCCTCCTTTGACCATAAAGAAATTAAGCTTGTACGTTCTACATTTTTGCTTAAATCGCGTAACTTTTAAACTTCACGTATAACTGTTAAGTTATCCCACGTACGACGAAAACTACATTTTGACATCTCATATCACTTTTAGACTAATTTTAGTCTACTTTAAATAAATTCACGGTCATTTCCCTGAAATTTCGTTCTTTTATGATAAATTGCGAATTACGCGTTTTTGACCCGTAATTCCAGTTTTAAGCAGCGTTTTTGCACCCAATGAGACTTATCACCCATTTTATATTTTTAGATGGAGTATAATGATGAGTTTAATCATTCCTATAATTTTCATATTTTTACGATACCCGGCTTTACTTTTTATGGCTTAACGGCTTACAGTTAGCGATTAACGGAACCAAAACTCACTCCGTAACCAAGATAGTACCAAAACTATCCACCTAAGTCATCTTATTTCTTCATGGCCGACCTTAGGGGGGGAGTCATCATTTTGGTGGCATCATCCTAACCATGGTTCATTTAGATCATTACATGTGTCCTAACTTAACCATGGTTAATATTTAACCTAATATATGGTTAACCAAACTTACCCTCCTATAAATAGCAAGTGAAATACATCCTAAACACCCTCATAAACTGAATTGGGTCGTTCATATCATCAAACCATCATATCTTCCATAATTTGATCTTTAAACTCCAAGTTTATGCAAAGAAGTTTTGAGTAGTAAGTTACTACATCAAATCTCTAGCAAGTTTAAGTGATCTTCTTGAGTTTAAATCCACTCAAGTCACTTAGTACTTCATCACCAACTCTTCAAGATTGCAAGGGTGCCAATGTGTAGAAAGCTAGCTCAATCCAAAGTCTTAAGTGATCAATCAAAGTCCTATCCTTACTAAGTTACTCATTTCTTAAGTGAAAGCCAAAAGTTGTAAGCAACTTATCACCACCATCATCTCATCTTTATTATTCATAATCTTAACTATTTCATGCTATATATATAGTTACTATGTTGATTCATGATGTACATATACTCAATCACATGTTTTAAATTACATATTGTCATAAAAGTAACAAACTAGTAAACTAGTCATATTCTACACATTTGAGACCATTAAAATCAGTAACATATGGACTTTATAAATTACATACTATGGTAGACAAGATAAAAAGGTAAACATAGCAACTTGAATTACCCGAAACGGACAAACGAGTCAAAAGTTATAGTCAAAAGAAGTTAGCGAAACCAAAAAGCCAAAACTGCCATATTGAAACTGTTTTGGGTCTGGTCGTTGTAAAAGTGGTACTTCTGCTCCGAATCATAAAAAAGTTAAAACACGAAAGTTGTCCGGAACGACGTTTTCCTTCAATACTAACGAAGCTCGGACCTTGAAAACGCTTAAATAGGCCATTATCTTTCAAAAACAGAAACTGCCCTTTCTATGATCTCACAACTATACTTTTGTCACAACTAAAAGCAAACCAAGAGGCCTAATGGCCATAAGCCAAGACCACGGCTACGGCTAAGGTCAAAGCTGAGTCTCAAGACCATGGTATACCAAAGTCACGGCAAGGCCATGGCTAAAGCCTCAAGGCTTATTTACCCAAGACCGTTAACTAAGGTAATCATATTTATGAAACGAAGAGAACTTGTAAAAACATGATAAACTTATTTATATAACAAATCTTCACTCAAAACATATGTTGTATCTACTAAGTGCTACAATAGTAGGGAGCTTCATGTGAGGGGTTTCATTTGAGTAAAACGTATCGACGAGTTGCTGGATTTACGATTTAAAGTGTCCTAGCTCCTCGAACGTTTACTGCATGACCTCTGAATTATGATGGCCCGAACAGTAGTACGATATCTATAAACTAAATATGTTTTCACAACTAGACCATTTCTATAAACGACATACATAAACACCATGTACTACATCATGATCAACATAGAGACATATATAGGATGGTTTATGTTTTCCTAAACATTATTCCAAACCTAAGTCGCAACATTCCATTTTAGGTTGTTGTAGAAGTTCTCACGGCATATCCATCATTCTCATTATACATTTGATATCATTTACTCTGAGGTGAGTTCATAGCCCCACTTTCTATTACTTAATTGTTTTACAAATCCTTGGAGGAAATACATGCTTGATTTTAAATCGAACACATTGCTTTCAAACTATATGCTTATCTGAATGTATTATTTGCACTATGTACCACTATTGCCAATCTTAAGTCCCTATTATCATGAACCATTAATCACTTGCGAGTGAACGCGAATATTGTGGATAGGCCTATTGGGATTGACGAATCCCGTTTGTGTTGACCAGGTAGGCAAACAAACGCACTATATTTGAAGATCTATAGGTTTATTGGCAAATTACCTATTAGGGCAACTGTTACTATTATATCAATTTCTATTGACAAGCTGTTAACGTTTTCGGTATCATGAGCTTAGTGCAATAATATCTGTTTTGTTTTCAACATTATGGGTGTATAACAACGTAACCCACACAAACCTTATGTGTTCAACTGATTTTCTAAACTTTATGAATTTCACTCAACCTTTGTGTTGACTGTTTTAAACATGTATTTCAGGTCCATATTGTACGAGGCTGGCACGGAGGAGCACGGATACTCAAGAAGGCTATAAATTTTATTATCATTCGAAAACCAATTTAATGTATTTCGTAAACTTAGAACCATTTGGGACCTCATTTTTGTAAACTCTGATATTTATATAAATCGAATGATCAATCTTTTAAAACGACTCCATTAGAGTTCGTTTTCTATTATTATGATTGTTGTGCCATGAAGTAACACCCAGTTTGAATTCCGCTGCGTATCACGAAATTGGGGGTGTTACAGAGAGGACCCGTTGAAACCGATACAAACTGGTGGAATTAGGTCTCATCGAGATCTATTTATCCGGTTAATCGTTACAGGGTACCCGCCGCCGAAACGTGCTGGTACCCTGCTATACTATATATAAAGGAAAAACCAAAAAGTAAAAAGTGAAAAGTTGAAACTAAAAGAAATGTTAAAAACATATATTTCAAAACGGAACTATTAATACACATCGAAAACCAGGTTGACCCAGGACGCTTCAAACCCGGTGGGTTGACCCGTTTTCGACCCAACCCATCGGGTTGATTCGGTTTAAATTGACCCGTTTTTCGACCATAACGGTTCAACCAGTTGAACCACCCGGGTCGAACCGGGTTTCAAAACATTATGTTTAATCCCAAAATCTTCAAACTTTTATTATTTTTCGTTTATAACCCATAAACTTGTTTTTATCACTAAACGATCTTTCGCTACAAAATTCCGTTGCTATGCACGGGTACTCGTCTAGTTATAATAAAAAAAGTTAAATGATTGTAAGAGGAAAAAAAAATTAGGCCCGCAGGTTTCAAGTGATACCACCCAACTAAGGTAGGATTCCAAAAAGTACATGTCATTTGCTATCAATCCATAATTTTATAAACCAATCAACTTTTATGATAGTCACACCTATTCTTGCCCCTTTAAACCATCCAACCAAACGGGCCCTTAGAATCATTACCATTGTCATTCTCTCATTCCTATAGGGGATACCAAACAGACCCTCTTTTTGTATGTGTACATTTGAGGGTGCCGAGGAAGTGTTGGAAAACCACGCAACCTAATAGAGAAAACCACGCAACCTAACAGGGAAAACCACGTATGTTTTAGTTTTTACACGAATAAAATCGCAAAAACTGTTTCGCAACTTTTGACTTTTCTTTTTTGTTATAATGCCTCAAAAGTCAAAACTGTGTTTCCGACTTTTGACTTTGGATAAGTTTAGTAAGGAAGTTTATTTGCACTACCTTAGTACCCTTTGATTTAGACACACATGACACATGCATATGTAGTACGACTGTTTAAAACGTTGATTGGTGTATATCAATAAACAACATTGGAGCATTTGTGTTTGAGTCAATTGATCGAGGTTCAAGTCTTATCCTTGGCATTTGCTTCAAATAGGTACCCAACTCCGCAAAACCCATGGGCACACTGGAGAGACTTTGTGGAATAAGAGCTCAAGGGTCTGAGTCTTGGCTCGTGCTCACTCCAGTTGGTGCCCCACTAGGCCAACAGAGTTGTCGGAGCTATTCCTTGTGGGGTGGACAATGGCTGATGCCGATCAGGGTGTTCCCGTCAATCTACACCTTTTTGTGGAATAAATGTGTGCAAATTAATTCGCATTCAGTAAACATTGTTTCTTCTATATTCTACATGATCCGATTTCAAACTCTCGTACCAACAATGACACATTATCATAAATTTGAACGGTTTCTTTATCAAATTCAAGTACAGTAAAACCTCTATAAAGTAATACTCAATAAATTAATAACCTCGATAAAATTAATAATTTGTCCGGTCCCAACTTAGGACCAGTATAAATTTGGACCCCAATCGATAAAATAATAAGATAATAATCTTTTGGAAACCTCAGTGTATATATATTAGTCCCAACGAAACTGTAAATTAATAACTACTAAAAATTCCATATATATGTATATGTGTGTTTGTGTGAGAGAGAGAGATATACAGTTCAAAATCCTAAGATTGTCTAGCAAAAAATGAATTCATAGTCACTTGTTTTTGTTGAACTTCAAATGTATATTGAGTTTATCTTAAAATCTCCTTATTGCACTAAATAGTTGATGCATTGTCTTCTCGTATTGCAACAAAAAGTGTTAATTTTATTTTCATCAAGTGTGAATTAGAATTCATAAAATGTTAATTGGAACTTGTTTTTCAAAATTATTTTTCGTCTTTAATTAGTATACATTGTAACTAGCTAGCATATTAGACTTGAAAATTTAATGACCATATGTAAAACCTCTTTAAATTAATAAATTATTAATTTATCGATATAATAATATCTCGTTAAATTAATAAAATACTATGTTCCCAACAATATTAATTTATAGAGTTTTTACTGTAGTGTTACCAAACCCGGGTTGACCCGCCCATTTGAATCAGGAATCGGGAATCGGTTGGGTGATCAAAAGCCGGTTTTGAAAAGAAATAGTTAAATCGCGGTTAAACCACGAACCGTAGCTCGGCTGTGTCAAAATATAAACGGAATTTTAAAACATTGCTATCAAGAATATGTCTTAAGGATGTGCAACTCTCATCCAACTGTCATAAACAACTAAATCATTTGTCAAATTTCAAAGAGGCAATCATTTTCCCTTTGCACTAATACCACTAAAATACGATGATGCAAGTATCCGTCTTTGCATCTTCATATTTTCAAGTTAACACAATCGCTCCAACACAAGAAACCGTAAAGGAGAGAAATTATGTGCCAAAGGATCACACATTTTGTTGTTCTTAGTTCAAGATGATCCGTTAAAAACCTCTATTTTTCACAAAAGATGTTAAGTAGCATCATGTGCATATTAAGGTTATAATTCACAATCTCACAAATTAACCTCATAAATCTCACCAACAAAAGCTACATATTTAAAGTGAGCGAGTCAGAATATGCAAGTGGAAGGAAAAAAAAATGTTGTCTTGGTGACATATGTAGTTATGTCCAGAAGAGGTGTTAAAAAGGTTCATTTTCAAAAAAGAATTCTACCATCGGTGATGCGCGCGGGAAGGACAAAAGGGTTTCTGAAATCTGCAACTTTGTATCCTTATAGATTTCACTGATGAATATCCTTAGCTTCTTTAGCCCAGGTGACCTCATCAAGATGAACTTCACAATATCCATTTCACACTTCGTGTTGCTTAAATAAGTAATCTGTAGTTCGCTCAGATGCTCCATCCAAATATCTGCATTATCTTCTAGTGAAAGGGACCATGGCCTCTCATCCCCACGCCAATTGTCTACAATCTACAAGTGTCAATATTGACATATTCAAGTATATTTGACTTAAGAATAACAAATAAATAGTAGGATACAAGAAAAATGTATGTTATAAACCTGCAGCTTAAGTATCTCTAAGTTCGGGGAGCTTCTGACAAAAAGAGCAATTATTAGTAACCCCAAATACCACTCGAAGAATATATCTTCTACACACAAGTATTTCAGGTGGACTAATGCAATTGGAACCTTCTCATGTATACTTCCCTGATTTCCCAAAAACTTGAACCATAGAAAAAAAAAAGAGATCAATATAAAGCAATGTTTCTTTTCTCCTAATTGGATTAATAATATACAAAGTGGATAAGATAACCTCAATGATCATACACGAAATAGTTAGACTTTCAATCACCATTAAAGACTCGAATAGGTTAGTAATAGTGGCACCATCGCTATCGTAGTCGTAACTTCTCTGCACAAACATACAATATATTCAGATAAGTTGTGCCATTCCCAAGAGGATTGATATTCTATTTTAGTAAAGGAATTACCAGTTCCACGGTCTTAAGCAATGGACAATTAGATATGAGATCTATAAGTGTTTTTATAGAAATCCATGAGTTGCGCACATATAAGCAAGTCAGGCTACCAAGTCCAGTTGAAGTAGTAGTTAGTTTTTCCCTTTTCCTTGGTAACCGTGATGCCTTACATTTTCGTCGACGTTTTAGCCGAGTGAATGTTGGTTCATGGGTAAGGCGACAACAATTGAGATATAGGTCTGTCAACTGACTCATTGAAAAGAGAGATATAGGTAATGACCCATAACGCCCCCAACTATCCCTTCGAACAAAATCAATTGTTACTTTCTTGATGGTCTTTTTCCTTGACAAATGAGACATTATACAATCAATCTCCCTGATAATACCCCAGTCAGTTGTGCCAACGGAAAGGGTGAACTCGTGTATTGGACCCTCGTGCATTAACAGAGCTTGGCTTACACCACACAAAAGTTTACTCCTTTTCAAGTTTTCCGTATCCTCAATAACCACAATTTTAGTGATTTTGGTCCAATGATACCTCCATTCCTTAGAGAGGGTGCTTGTCCTTACTACGTCATGATACGGTAAACGACATAAGATGGTTTCGATTATGCTTAGAGGAAGGTTGCTAATCCTATCCATCTGAGGATATTGATCCTGTTGGCTGTAAAGTTAGTCACGCACACAAAATAAGCCTAATACATAAAATTATAAGTCTATCATACACTTAGTATACATTTATGTCTCTATGTCTCAATTGTGTCCTACACTTATTTTACATTTCCATTACTTTAGTTCACGTTTAACCTATAATTAACCTTGTAGGTGCATGTCCACTGATTAATTACGCAAACATAATAATCGTCTAAATAACTAGATTCTTAATCCAAACATATGTTGTCATGTCAAGCCACGATCAAGTTAAAAGATTATTGCAAATAGAAAATCTACGCAGACGAAATAATCCACCACAAAACTAAACCACTAGCAATCAAACATTATGAATATAAAACTTCAATTAAATGCATAATAAAGTAAAGGTAACTTGGTGAAAAACACAAAAACGACTGTAAATATATAATCAATATCAACTTAAATAAATGCAAACCAGGTTAACAACTGTTGTAGAGTTGCTGTTTGTCCCACAACTCTAGCTTGAAATCCAGGAAAAACTGAAAACTAAACTTTTAATTATTCAGTCGACTCTAATCTATCTGCCTTATATATCTTTTTAAAACCCTAAAAATAAATATGTTTTCACCCGTCATTAATGTGTGTGTCCACTGTCCAGCCCAACATGAAAGTTTAGTGGGCCCAATTCTTGCTCCAGTATACAAGATGAGAGTTTGTGTCAATAAAATTACTGTAGAAACATTAGAAACTTTAGACAAATCTATATTACTACTTTATAATGCATTTAGGCCTTCTAAAATTAGAAGGCTTAAAAATTCAGACTTTCTTACTTGCTTATTATGGAAAGATATATTATAATGCATGTAAAATTAAGATAAGGAGCTCCAATCATAAGATGACATGTGTCACTTCTTAACAAACTTCAAGCCTAACTTCTAACAAACTTCAAGCCTAACTCCTAACCACAAAAAATTAAGATAAGGAGCTCCAATTATAAAATGACATGTGTCACTTCTCAAATAAAAATTCATCTTTATTTTCAAATTAAAATATCTTTTTATCTACTTATTTATATTATAATCTAATTTCACCATATTTTCTAAAATTTTATGCTCTTTAATTCAACATCCATTTTAATATATTTTTATGAGTTTTTAGTTTTTATATTTTTAGTGGGTTTATTTTATTTTAATTCAAATTTTTACAACTTTAACCTTTATTTCATTTATTCCAATCAATATAATCATGATTTCGTCAAAATCATATACTTTTGGGGGAGTGTTTGACGCGTAAGAGATTGCGAGGGTATTTTTATATGCGGGAATAATGATGTCGCGTGAAAGTTACGGGTAACCCAAACAAACACTTACAACTAACACATATACATTCGAAGTGTTGTGAAACGAATTCACTAAACGGGTAAGCAAACACATATAATTATACTTATCGCCGCCGCTGTCACCACCTCAAAACATTTGTTCGCTACAAAATAATCATCGGGTATCCGCCGCCGCATTGCGCGGGTACCTTTCTAGTGTTTGATACACACTAAATATATTTGCCTGATATATAGTCACTAAGAACTTATGTTATCGAGGATGTTATCCTATTTCTCAGCATTGTGAAACAAGATACGAGTTCCATATTCAGAATGGTTTGCGCAGCTGGCCAGTCCCACATAGGTTGTCTTCTCTTCCGTGTTGGTTCAATGACTTGGAGAACTTTAGACCATAATTATTTGCTATGGCATGGGGCCTTAAGTATGAAGAATCTATAATGGATAATTGTTGCACATATTTATGTTTTAAAGTATGAATACGATGATTAGCGTTCAGAGTTAAGAATTATAAAGGTCTCCAATGGTTTATAATGACACGATCTGCTACCATTGGTGAATAAAGTTGTTTGTTGTAACTTTTATGATAGATGAGGTGTTTTGATGGCAAATGCCAAATAAGAAGATTGTCGATCATGCTTAGTTTTCGTACCATACGTCTTTCCCAGTCTCATCGAATATAATTTAGTTTTGTATATCTTGATATCAACATCTTCGGTCTTCTAATTAGTACACAATCGATGATCCATCATCTCAGGCCCGGATTTGAGCATGTGCGGCATAGACGACCGCACAGAGCCTCCATTTTTGGAGGGCCTTCGATGTCAAAAATTTCATTATTAGTATGTATTCATTTTTGGAGGATTTAATATTGTTAGAAGATGTTCTAGTATGAAAAATATAAAATTTTGTAGCAGAAAATAGTACCTGCGTTTTAATGGTTGGAGTGAGATATGAGATCTCATGAAGAAGATGACCAAAAGCTGTAAAAAAATATATTGCGTGGGTCTCCAAGCTTTTATATGTCTTCTAGCAATATTTTTAAAGTTCAAGTTAAACCCCTATTTTTTCACTTTATAATTTTAACCTCTTTAAATTAGTGGTTTAATATATGGCAATACTTAAACCAAAAGTTTAGAGTAAAACTTTTTTTTTAGAGTATACTACTATATTTTTAGCTTAGACATGTCTTAAAGAAATGGTTTTAGCTATGATGTTTCTGAAAAAAAAATACCGAATAGTTCCACCTAAATAAAATGATAAAATGTACTTACATTATAATATAAGTGGTTACCAGTATACGGGCACTTCAAATTTCGAAGTTGAAGGGCCTATTTTTGTATTACGGTACATAGCCTCCAAATTTCACGAGACGGCCCTGCATCATCTGCATATTAAGATCACATCATTCACAATCTCACAAACTAGCCTACTAATATCACTCGCAATCTGCACGAAAGCTTCATATTTGGCACGCAATATGCAAGTTTTGTGACTTAAACAAGAATGTTTGACATTAACTTAATTGACTTAGGTAGTGTTTGATAACAACTTAATGTGTCTTAATTGAAAAATAGGTAAGTTAATTAAGTCATCAAATGGATGTTTGTTTAGTGCTTAAAACTAACATGTGACCTTCTAGAAAAAGCCATGCAAGTGAGGGTCTACAAATTAAGTCATCTCTTTTTTCCTAATTTTACATGTTTAACCTCCCACTTCTTAACTTTATTTCAAATAAAAGGGTATAACAGTAATTTTTATTAATTCAGACACTTTATTCAGCACACAAAACAAACAACTATTTATTCATCTACAAACAGACATCATATATCTAGACAGACACTTTAATTTAACAGGACTTAATAAAAAAACTAAACAAACAGGCCCAATATGAAAAAAATTGAATCCAAAAAGTTGTATAAAAGTCATTTGTTTGTGAGTTAATAGAGAAAGATGACTTAATATATAAAGTGATAAAAAAACTGAGGGTGTCTGCATTAAGTCATCAGTTATTTAAACACGACTTAATACAAAATTCAAACAAACAAGCCCTTACTATCTTGGCAAAATTTGTAGTGCTAAGAGGTGTTAAAAGGGTTGAATTTCAACAATGAATTCTACCCCTGGTGATGCACTTAGGGCGGATAAGACGGTTTCTGAAATATGCATTTGGTCAACCTTATACCACTCTGTGATGTTTATCCTTAACTTCTTTAGTACATGTGAGCTAATCAAGATAAGCTTCAAAGTATTCAATTCAGTCTTCGTGCTTCTTAAGTTAGTAATCTCCAATTCCCTCATATGCTCCAGCCGAATATTAGAATAAACTTCTATTAAACGGGAGCATGGAACCTCTTCGTCAGGAAATTCATCCATAATCTACAATAAGTATCAATATGTATCATTAACTGTACTTGGCAAAAGAATAAAAACAAAAAGGATAAAAGATAAGCTTATGTGGCTATTTACGTTCGGCGTAAGTTTCTCCAGGTTCGGGGAGCTTTTGATTAAAAGAGAAATTATTTGTAGCCCATACACATCCAACGGCATGTCTCCTATACACACGCTTTTGAGGTGGACTAATGTTACTATTATTAGCATCAAATAACAACATATTATTAGCATCATTTATCCTATGTATATTGCTTGTTTTGTATTATTTTATATGAGAATTGATAATTAATCGCTCACTTTTGTAAATCTCAGTTATGAACAAGCATTTAGTGAAAGTAGCTATTATGGACATAAATTGGAGCAAAATGGATCAAGTTAGAAAAGTCTACTGAAATGACGAAGGATACGCCGTATCATTCTTAACTGATATGCCGTATAACATGACTTGGACGAATATGAAGACCATTGCCTAACTTTGAAGAATACAATGTATGGATTTATCTCATACGCCGTATATGAAACTTTGGTCACTGTGAAGATCTGACTTGTTTTACTCCAGATACGCCGCATGACATCGTGAATATGCGTCGTATCAATCTCAAAGACTTCACCAGAAATCCAAGATATAGAAGACCTGATACACCGTATGAGCTTATGTGATGCGCCGTATCAAGAAAGCGGTCTACGAATATTCTGGAATATTGTAATCTTGGACCCCACACAAAGTTATTATGATACGTCGTATCGACCGTATTTGAAGAATATTCCATACAGGAGCCTTAGCCGAGAAGTCACAGAAACGAAGCCAAAAGAAGAAATCAAGATTACATGACAACACTCAAAGATGCTTTCGTATTTTGGCCATAAAATCTTCATCCGGACTCTGTTTTAATCCGTTCAAGCGGCAACGGAAAGAGAAAAAGGAGATCTATCTGTCCTAAAGGAGATACGGCGTATTAGGTTTTCGGATATGCCGTTTCGTTGTCGGAACATCAGCATGTTATTTTTGGTAAACCTTGGAGGTTACTCTTGCTTAATCCTATAAATACCAAAGCCCTTAGACGACTTTGGCATCACTTTATCAGTTGGGGACACCCCAAAATCGTCCCTAACACCTCCTACTTCCATCACCGAAGATCGACGAAGAACATCTCAAGATTTAACGTTGAGTATCATTCGGTTAGCATAATAATTTGTTTATGAATTCTTTATGTTTAATTTCAATGTATACTCCATCTTTTGCTGAGATTATGGGCTAACACCCTTATGTGTTAGCCAAGTTTATAAAGTTTTATTAGTTTATATGATTGTGTTGATTTGATTTACTTTGTTATTGGATTGGGTGCTTGTCGTTAAAAACTCGTTTATTGCTTATTACTAGTAGAAGTCTATGTAACTAGGTTATGATCCTTATGATTCTAATTGATGTAATTTACCTCGTGTAATAGTTGTTACATTGATTAGGTTATATGTGTGTTAACCGAATCTCTATTAGGAATAATTGTGTTTACTCATCCGTACGAATTCGCAACCTAATAGGACTAGTAGCGTGTAGCGCCAAACTAGGTTAGATGGTATAAAGCAATAACTTAGTATTGATGCTAGATAGGTCACTATGATCTTGGCCTATTTCCCGCTCCGTATAACAAGTTAATAAATCGTGACAGGGTTTAGTAATTGGATCAACGCCTTAACTTTTGAATGAAGTAAAGCATTAAGACATTATCACATATATAATTAATAGATGGATTAGGCTTGGCTAACCCATTCTTCCTATCTGATCTTTATCTTAGTTGTTTCGCGCTAGTTAAATTAGCTTAGTTATTTTATTTTCTCGCATTTAGATTAGAAAACACACTAAAACTCGTGCTAGTCTCTCAGGCTAAACCCCCTTAATCTTTAATTGCTTTCTAGGTTAGGATAGTTTAGTTTAGTTTAGATTAGTATAAATACCTTTAGATCACTTTAGCTTCACTCCTAGTGAACGACCCTTGCTTACCTTAAAACTATACACATTGATCGGGTACACTGCTCGTTAGTGTTTAGACTTTAGAGTCTATAGCTTAGTTCGGCAATAAATAAATTTAAAACTTGGTAAAATTATATAGACCTAAAATAACACATCATCGTGCCATCAACAAAATCACGACAAGGTATCGTTTCCCTATTCCACGTCTTGATGATTTATTAGATCAACTTTCGGGTCCTAAGATGTTTTCTAAGATAGATTTGAGAAGTGGGTACCATCAAATTCGGATTAAACCGGGTGATGAATGTAAGACCGCCTTCAAAATGAAGGATGGGTTGTACGAGTGGCTCGTTATGCCATTTGGGTTGTCTAATGCACCTAGTAATTTGATGTGTTTGATGGCTCAAGTTTTTAGGCCATGTATGGGTAAGTTTGTGGTGGTCTATTTTGATGACATTTTGGTCTATAGTCAAGTGGAGAAAGAGCATTTGGATCATTTACGGAAGGTTTTGAGGGCCTTGGCGGGAATGAATTCTTTGTTAATTTAAAGAAATGCACTTTTCTTACTAATAAACTTTTGTTTCTTGGTTACATTGTGAGTTCGGATGGAATTCATGTGGATGACGAGAAGGTTAAGGCGGTTAGGGATTGGCCTTCACCTAAGACTTTGACCTAAGATTACCTCAATGATCCCACACATAATAGTTAGACTTTCAATCACCATTAAAGACCAAATAGATTAGAAAAGGTGGCACCACCGCAATCATAGAAATCAGGAGTTTTCTGCAGAAATTTAAAATATAATTAAACTTAAGTTATGAAAGCTCATGAGGAATGATAATATCTATAATCTATTATAGTAATAAATTACCAGAACCACGGTCTTAAGCAGTGGACAATTAGAGATGAGATGTATAAGTGTTTTTATAGAAATCCAGGAGTCGCCCACATATAAGCTAGTTAGGCTACCAAGTCCAGTAGAAGTAGTAGTTAGTTTTTTCTTTTTATTGGGTAACCATGATGTTTGACATTTCCGCTGATGTTTTAGCCGACTGCATGTTGGTTCATGGGGAAGGTTGCAACAATTGAGATATAGGTCTGTCAAATGACTCATTGAGAAGAGAGATATAGGTAACAACCTATAATGCCCGTAACCATCCCCTCGGATAATCAGTATCTAGTTAATAAAATGCAAACCAGATTCGCAATTGTTATTGATTCCGAGAGTCTTGCTTAAATTCCAAGAAAAAGTTCGAACAAAAACAAAAATAAGTGCTAATGAAATATGCCTTATATATCTTTTCCATGTGACCTTACCGAAACTAAGAATATTGGCCCAACATGAAGGTTTAGTTGCTTGCTGTGTTGACTTATATTGGCCCAAGTCTTGCTCCAAATATTCGTTATGATTTTTTTCGGGAATTAATTTGCACACTTTGGAATTTGATTTGGACGCTCCATCTGTGCATTAAATAATTGTACAGTATTAAATATTCTACTTTAACTGTTTGTGCCTTAAGTGTGTAAATAACTTTTTTGAGTGTGCAAATCATTAGCCTTTTTTTTAAACGTCAATTTTTCCACACCCGATATATCATCTATCTCACAAAAAATATCACAAATGACTCTAGCGAGGCTTGAACAACAAAATCAAACTCTAGATTGGTTTGCACAACCCACATACCACTAGATCAAAGGTCCTGGGTACAAATAAAGGTTAAAAATCATTATGATAGTATATGATGTGTTTACACAATCAAATAGCTAAAGTGAGATGTTATCAAGTCGATAAATTTACAAAGATTAGGCGATATCAATAACTAATGATGAATAAATTGATCATGTTTTTCTTATACTTATTAACTTTTTATGATCATCAACATATAAGCTTTAGCCGTGTGACTGTTTAGTATAGATATTATCTTGAATCATAATTAATGGTGCACAGATTTGGAGAACTTTGAACCCTTATATTGCTATGGTAATATTGCAGGAGCCGCAACTCCATAAGGATGAATTGAAGATCTAGACTGGCTTATTGTGTGACATGAGTTGGAATTGTTTGGTATAAATATGATGATTAGTGATGTTAAGAATCATAAAGGTCTCAGTGCTTTATAATTACACGATCTAGTACATATTGGAAAACAAAGTGGCGTAGATTTCGTACAAAAAAACTACACTTTCTTTCTCAATTCTCATCGGATATGTGTTGGGATATGAAAGTGCTAAAGATTGACAAACTACTGGAAGAAGTCAAAGTACTGCTAAAGAAAAAGTCAAAGTACTGCTATTAAAGTCAAAGTACTGCAAAGCTAAAGAACTTATATATTCGTTTATGGAAAGCTTTGTTATTCTAGAATATTCTTTGTTTAGATTACTTGTCGTACAAGGTTACAAATTGTAAACCGACTAGGGTTATCCTTAAGCCTAAAAAGGACCCCTAGGTTGGTATTAAAGGTACGAGTTCACAAAGTTTACGAGTACGTGCATTATTAGAGTTTTAGAGAGTTCGATATTAGTGTTTTAGAGTTGTTTAAGAATCTGCATAATAAGCAGATTTAGAGTTATTAATAAAATCGTTGAAAGTTAAAGTTATATTCTTCTTAGCTTTGTTAAGTAAATTCCGCATACTTAATAGAGTTTGCTCAGTGTTTCATTGTTAATAACTTAGGATTTATCCGAGGTTATTAAACCCTTAACAAGCTATATAGTTAGTTTGGTTAGAGTACATCGATCCAACAAGTGGTATCAAAGCTTGTGTGGAAACTCTGACTAAGAAGAAACCTTAAAACCTAGTTAACAACAAAAACCTAAAGATGTCGACTGAAGCTGTTCCACCACCATCCATCACCTCACTAAGAATACCAATCATTAAGAAGGGAGAATACGACCTATGGAGCATGAAGATGAGGCAGTACATTGCTATTACAGACCATGCACTATGGAATGTAATTGTCAATGGTAATGAAGTAGTTCCAGAACCTGTAGAGATTCCTGGACAACCTAAACCACCCAAAGCAGTCTTACCAGCAGCAACAATAAGAAATCAAGAAAAGGCTCTCAATATACTGTTGTCTGCTATTCCAGATGGTCATCTACTCAAGTTCCATGATGCTAAAGATGCAAAGCAACTCTGGGCTGCTCTCAAGACAAGGTTTGGAGGTAATGATGCTTCCAAGAAGATGCACAGAAATCTGTTGCAGCAGCAGTTTGAAACATTCACTGTTGGAGAAAGAGAAGGCCTTGATGCTGCCTATGACAGATTCCAAAATCTTCTCAGGATGCTGGAGCTATACAAAGCAGAGGTTTTAGTTGAAGATGCTAATCTAAAGTTCTTAAGGAGTTTGCCATCGACATGGCATGTGATTTCTAATATGATCAGAGGACAATCTGGTCTGGATGTAATGGACTTTGATGATCTTTACAATCATCTGAAGGTGTATGAGCATGAGATGAATGGCCAAACTAGTTCAAAATCTCACAGTATTGCCTTTTTGTCATCTGAAAAGAGAGGCAGTACTTCCACTAAAAGTACTGCTTCTCCTACTCAAAGTACTGTTGCTCAAAGTACTGTTGCCTACTCTGCCCCCACCTTTGCTCAGCAAGCCACACCAACAAATACCATCCACTCAGATGAAGTCGTATGCTTTTTCTTTGCACAGCAAGCTACTTTACCTGTCACTTATGAAGAAGATCTCTCACAGATTGAAGAGGATGTTGTTGAAGAAATTGATATCAGGTGGCAAGTTGCTATGATCACTGCAAGGATCAAGAAGTTCATGAAGAAGACAGGAAGAGGGATTGACTTCAAACCAAAACAGGGAATCACCTTTGACAAGTCCAAAATTGAATGCTTCAATTGTCAAAAGACTGGACACTTTGCAAGGGAATGCGGGTTTGCTAAATATCAAGCAAACAGGATGTCTGAGAAACCAAAGCTTGAGCTAAAAGAAATTCCTATTACTGAAACAAAAGCTTTGGTTGCTCAAGAGAATTTATCAGAGGTTGACTGGAGTGCTGAGTTTGATGATGAACCAGTAACTTATTGTATGGTAGCTATGGAGGAATCAGTGGAAGAATTTGATTGGAGCACAGCTTTTGATGAAGAACCTGGACATGCTGCTTTGGAATCCATAGATGGTCTAGGAAGCTTTGATTGGAGCATGGAGAGTGAAGATGATCCTGTTCTACTTGCTATGATGGCTACTTCACCAAGTTCACCCCTATCTCTAAGGTATGTTCTAAGTGTCATGACTTTTTTCAAAAAGTACTTAATAGTTATGTGACTAAAAGAGATAACTGTATAAGGGCTAGGTCTGAGGTAGCTGGTTATCAAATTACTTTAGAGTCTATGGAAGCCAAAATAATAACTCATGAAAATAATGAAATGGCTTGGGCTGAAAAGTATGAACAACTGGATTATCAGTTAAAATTAAGTGAATGGAAGTTAAATTGTAAGATTTCTGAAATTGAGAAACTGACTAAGGAGAGAGATGATTTGTTAGCAAAGTTTGCTGCTTGGAAAGAATCTGGTCTTTCTCATGTCACTTATGTTGAAAAACAGAGAAAGGCTTACAATAGAACTGGCCTAGGTTTTGGTATGGATTTCAGTAGCATAGAAGAAAACCCACCTAGTGATAAGGATGACCTTGATTTTGAGGATATAACCACTAGTGATGATGAACTTATTAATTATGTAGACACATCTAGTAATGAGGAATCACTTAGTGAACCACCTCCTGAATATAAGAAAGACAAGGGTTATCATGCTGTCCCACATCCCACTGGTAGTCATCAACCTATTAGACCTGATATTTCTCGTTTTGGTGTAGACAACCTAGAGTTTAGGAAAAAGCTTACTAGTCAATCTAGGTCTGAAACCCCAAAAGAAACAGTTGAGACACCTAAGGTAGATGATTTTGAGAGTCAAGCAGTACCTTCAACTCAAAGTACTGCTACGTGTTCAGCAATACCTTTAGGAAAATCTTCTCAAAATACTGCTAAACCTTTTTGGGATAATTTTGGTCAAAACAGTTTTAATCATTCACCTAGAAGGCAGAATAGTTTTAGTCATAGACATAGAGGAAGTAATTTTGGGAGTTTGGGTCAAAAATTATGTTTTGTTTGTTGTAGTCCTAATCATCTGATTAAGAACTGTGACTTTCACTCAGAGTACCTAAGTAAATTCCCAAAGAACAGATCAACCAACCATAAGCCTAGAGAGAATAAACCAGTCTGGAATCACTCAAATAGGGTCAACCATAGCAATTTCTCACAAGACTATAGGTACCCTCACCAAAGAATACCTTTTTCAAAACCTCCAGTACCTTCACTTTCCAAGGTACTGTTAAGCCAAAACCAGTACTTTCTCAAAGTACTGCTCAGTTTTCACAAAACACCTTTTGGAATAGGAACCCTAGGAGATCTAATTACTATCAATCTAGAAGGCGTTACAACTCAAAGAAAGTAGATAGATCAAGGGACTCTACACCAGAAGTTAAAACCAAATGGGTTAAGAAGGAAAATACTGATGGGGAACAAACAGTACTTTCAGTAAGTGAAAGTGAAACAGAGATTTTGGTTGATACTAATAAAGTAAACTTGAACGAAAAAGAGATTTTTATTGAAAACCAAACACAAGTTTTGGAACAACCAAAGATAATTGATCATGTGCTTAAAAACAGTGGCAATTACATACTTAAAGAATTTAAGTATGTAACTCCACAAGGGGAACACAAGTCAGTAATGGCTTGGGTTCCAAAAATTAACTAACTCTTTTATCTTTGTGCAGGGCAACCCAGAAGAGGAGCTTAAAGATCATCTAATTGTCGATAGTGGTTGCTCTGGAAGCATGACAGGAGCCAAGGAGATTTTGTCAGATTTTAAGTCATATTGTGGAGGGAGAGTTGCATTTGGGAATGATGCTAGTGGAGGAAGAATTAGTGGGAAAAGAACCATCAAAGCAGGGAGCATAGATTTTGAGAATGTTAGATATGTGAAGGAACTCAAGTTCAACCTGTTGTCAGTATCTCAGATCTGTGACAAGAAGTATCCTGTGCTGACAAAGAATGTCTTATTCTTTCCCCTGAGTTCAAACCTGTTGATGATCACTTGGTAATACTTAGAGTACCAAGAACCAATGATGTGTACAGCCTGGATATGAAGAGTCTTCACTCTTCAGGAAGAGCCACCTGTTTAGTGGCAAAAGCAACACTTGAAGAAGCACATCAGTGGCATAGAAGATTGTGCCATGTAAAATTCAAGAATATCAACAAATTGGTCAAAGGAAATTTAGTTAGAGGTTTACCCACCAAAACCTACAAGAATGATCACTCTTGTTTGGCGTGCAAGAAGGGTAAACAACACAAAGCTTCATGCAAGAAGCTTGAGGAAAGAACTATTAGAGAACCTTTGGAGCTGTTACACATGGATTTGTTTGGACCTGTCTCTGTTGCAAGTCTAAACAAGAAAAAGTACTGCTTGGTTGTGACTGATGACTGCAGTAGATTTAGTTAGGTATTTTCTTAGGATTTAAAGATGATATTTTTGATGCTATTCATAATCTTATAATAGCACTTGAAAACCAATTGAGACTCAAGGTTAGAGGTATTAGATGTGACAATGGGACTGAATTCAAGAACAAGCTTATGGATGAATTTTGTGCCAACAAAGAGATCAAGAGGGAGTTCATCATTGCTAGAACACCACAGCAGAATGGTGTTGCAGAGAGAAAGAATAAAACTTTGATGGAAGCAGCTAGAAAGGTACAAGCTGAATTGAATGCTGAAGTTGCTAATGAAGAAGCTAAGAATGAAGAAGCAGCTAAGAAATTGCAAGAAGAATTGAATGCTGAAGCTGCTGTATCATTAAAGACACCTATTCCTATTTCTGCTCTACCAAGAAGACCAAATCGTGCTGAAGAAAGAAATGCAATGATGGCTTATTTAAAAAATCAATGATATATTGGATTGCAGAAGTTGAATTATGTTGAGATGAAACAGCTGTATGAAGCTGTTAGAGAAGCTTATCAGAAGCATGTTGATAGTATCAAAGATTTTAAAGATGATGATGCTCAGAAAGAAGATGATAGAAAAGGAAGCTTAAAAAGAAAAAGAACAACTGAAGTTGAAGATGTTCAGCCATCAAAGAAGGTTGAGTTAAGGTCTGATACAAATGATGAATTAAGGAATTACTTAAGAGTTATGGAATTTGAATATTCTAAAGATGATGCTGATAAGAAGACAGAAAAGAAGAAGAAAAAATCTCCAATAACTACTTTTGAAGTTGTAGAATCAAAGGATGGAAATTATCTGATGTTTCACAGAGAAGATGAAAGCTTCAGAGTGTTTAATATGCTATGGGATCTATTGCACATAATAGATAGAGAGGATTTGTTTCATTTATATCATTTGGTGCAAGAATATTTTGAACACATTCCATCAGAAGGAGTTGGTTTAATCTTGCTTGGAAATCTCACAACTGTTTGGGAAACTAAAGAAACAAGTACTGATGAGATTTGGAAAAATCAAGAAGATTGGGAGATTATCAGCTGGAGATTCTTTGAAGAATCTGGAGTACATGTTCTAGAGTTAGAAGATGGAACTATGATTCACATGTTAGCAGACAGAAGATATCCGCTTACATCAGATCTTATGAGGAGAATGCTAGAGCATGGTATGGAAGTTGAAGAAGATAATGAAACTGCTTTTATGGTCATCAAATTGTTTATCAGATGGACAACTATGGCTGATGATGATGAATAACTGGTATGAATCTTTATTGAATAAATTATTTTTGAAATATCCATACTTTATTCAAAGTACTGCTGATTAATCAGTAAAGTACTGCTTGCAGTATTAAACCAGTTAATGATTTTGAAAGGAAAACTTTTGTTAAGTGATAAATATTTTGAAACAAAGGTTAAAAGAAATAAATGGTTTTTGAGATGGTAACAACAATAGGTTATCAATCCACCATGGTTACAAAAGGATTGGCTAATCCATGAGCAAACGGCTCTGGTAAAGATATCTCAAATCCGTTATATAGTTGACAACTTGCTAATAAGTTGTATGGTAATCAACTCACCATATCAGTAAATGTGAAGAGTTGGCTAGCCCACAAGAAAATGGCTTGTGGTAAAGGCTGTGGAAAAACCATTATATGGTAATTAGTTCACCATGGTTGCAAGAACTAACTAGTCCAAAAGGGTACAACTTTTGGTAAAGACAAATCAAATCTGTTGATAGCTGATGATTTGCTAAAAATCATATGGTTATCAATGTACCATGGTCTTAAACACCTAAACATTTGGCTACTCCAGAGTTAATGGCTTTGGTAAAGAGATATCAAAATCCATTAAATTTCAATGATTCACCTCTCACAGGAGTTTACACACCTGGAAGTGATGAGAATAGACTGAAACTTAAACTGAATTAATATACAAATTGTCTTATGTTGCTGAAAAGATGGAGCTTGCTGAATGTTGCTGAAAAGAGTTTACTGATTAAGGTTGCTGTAAAGAATAATTTCTAAAGAATACTTTAATATAAGCACAGAGAATACAAAGATATAATCCAAAGACAAAGACACAATATTTCCTTGAAGATGGAGATGTTAAAGATAAATTTACAAAGGAACTTGAAGTCAAGCAAGTAGAATTCAAGTTAGGGGAGGATTGTTGGGATATGAAAGTGCTGAAGATTGACAAAGTACTGGAAGAAGTCAAAGTACTGCTAAATAAAAAGTCAAAGTACCGCTGTTAAAGTCAAAGTACTGCAAAGCTAAAGAACTTATATATTCGTTTATGGAAAGCTTTGTTATTCTAGAATATTCTTTGTTTAAATTACTTGTCGTACAAGGTTACAAATTGTAAACCGACTAGGGTTATCCTTAAGCCTATAAAAGGACCCCTAGGTTGGTATTAAAGGTACGAGTTCACAAAGTTTACGAGTACGTGCATTATTAGTGTTTTAGAGTTGTTTAAGAATCTGCATAATAAGCAGATTTAGAGTTATTAATAAAATCGTTGAAAGTTAAAGTTATATTCTTCTTAGCTTTGTTAAGTAAATTCCGCATACTTAATAGAGTTTGCTCAGTGTTTCATTGTTAATAACTTAGGATTTATCCGAGGTTATTAAACCCTTAACAAGCTATATAGTTAGTTTGGTTAGAGTACATCGATCCAACAATATGGTTTAGTATATATCTTGCAATCAACATCTGGTTTCTTGGTTCAAGATGATCCATAGAAGACATCCATTTTTTTAGACAAAGATGCAGCTATTTTAACATAACATAAGTAGCACCATCTGCATATTAGGATCACATCATTCACTGTTTCGCAAATCAACCGACTAATATCACCGCAAATTCACAATATCAAAAATTAACTTACTAGTATCACTGCAAGCTGCACGGAAGCTACATATTTGAGTAACCAGAGAATCAGAATGTGCAAGTTTTGAGACCTAAAAAATAGATGTCTTGGTGACATATGTAGTGCTATATGAAAGTGGTGTTAAAAGGGTTCATTTTCAACAATGATTTCTACCAATGGTGATGCGCATGGGGACTCTAAGAGGGTTTCTAAAATCTGCAACTCTTTATCCTTATAAGATTTGCTGATGAATATCCTTAACTTCTCAAGCACAGGTGACCTCATCAAGATGAGCTTCACAATATCTAAAACAGTCTTCTCGCTGCTTAGATAAGTAATCTCTAATTCGCTGAGATGCTCCAGCCAAATATCCACATAATCTTCAAATGATAGGGACCATTCTTCCCGTCCCCATATATTGTCCATGATCTAAAATAAGTTTATTTTTTGTTAGTTAAATTGCATTTGACATTATTATAATAATAAATAAAAATTTGAGATGCAATATGTTATTTACATTCAACTTAAGTTTTGTTGGAAAATGAGTTTTTGCAAAATGAGTTTTTGCAAATTTTGGACACTATTTAATATATGTATATGTTATATATATTTATATTTCTTGGTAGCTTTGCGTTCTCCTCGACGAGAGCTTCGCAACGAGCTAAAGAGTGTCAAAAATGGAGTTGATATGAATGAGATATCGTGTCTCAAAGTGAGGCACTTGAAACACAAAATTTGGAAAAGTGGGAGTATCCCACATCGCCCAAAACAAGAAGTGAAACCTTGTTTATATAGAAATCTTGATATGAACCTTCAAAATGATTTGTTGGTTTTACTCCAACACCTACGTGCGCGCGCGCAGGGGTTTCAGATTTCAGGATTTCTGGGCCAAAATGAGTTCGAAGCTTCTGAACTCATTCGAGCCCGCGCGACCTGCGGACACGAATGCAGCACCGAAACCTCGCATACCTGCGTATCTTTTTGCTGCAGATTCGGGCTTGTAGTTTTTCAAATTATGTATTCTGTATCAATCTATTTTAGGAATAGATTTAAACTTAGTGAATAAGTTTTTACAGAATAATATTGTGTTAGTAACTTATATGCAAATCGTGTTTTGTTATAACAGATTTGTATATTTTCGGAACTTATTTATCTTGGAAAACAAGTTAGGTTTTCAATATAAATACAGGCGTCTCTCATTCAGTTTTTGAAAGGCAGAAAGACGCAGCTCCACAGAAACGTTCCAACCATCTCTTCGATCAGAAACACTCAGTCTTTCCGTGATCTTTCAGGCAAGTGTCTAGTCCGGCTGTGCAACAGCTACGTACGTTGTACCCTGGGAAACAGACGGCGAATCTGTTTTAAGGGAATCGTGTTCTACACGAGCCTCGTGCAATTCTTTTACTGCTTTTATTTATATTACGTTGAATAGTGTATGTCTTCTGCTTCTACTCCATTCTGGTATAATTCTAATCTGATTTTATTAATTAAAAGTGTACACAGTTTCCTACAGTCTTAAAACAGATTCGGTTTAACCGAATTTATATCACTTTGTTAAAAATCGGATTAATAATTAACAGGATTTTATAAACTGTTTTCTGTCGAAACCTTGTTGAGTTTCTTTGGAAATCAGTTTGGATTAAACAGTTTTAACATACAGATTTGGTCGAACAGACTAACGTTTTTTTTTAAAGCAGTTTATTATCAGTTTTAACGAAACCAAGATAGAGTTTCTATTAAACTGATTTACTCGATCCATCAAAACCAAGCTAGTGTTTTGTTGAATCAGATCTGGTACAAGTAGATACCATTTAAAACAGTTTGTTTAACTGTTTGTGTTTGATCTTTCAAGATGACAAACACGACTACCCCTCCTGTGACTACTACTGTAAACGTACCTGGTGCGCCAGTTACCAACACGGTTGCTAATCATGCTGAGAAACCAGAGAAATTCAATGGGCAGAATTTCAAGAGGTGGCAACAGAAGATGTTTTTCTATCTGACTACGTTGAACCTTGCGCGGTTCTTAAAAGAAAACCCACCTAACGTGGAACCTCCTGCAGAAGGTCAATCCTCTAATCAACAGGCTATTCAAGCCTTGGAAGCATGGAAACATTCAGATTTTTTATGTCACAATTATGTTCTGAATGGTTTGGTTGATTCTTTGTACAACGTGTACTGCAAGACCAAGACTGCCAAAGAATTATGGGAATTGATATGTGCTTAAACACATATCTTTTCATTAATAAATCTGACCCAAAACAACCAAGGAAAAGCCGGTTATTGCTAATATTTGTGGTTTTCTTGAGGTTGTGCTTGTGCAGGTATGGATATGCAAAAACACGCTAAAAGGATCCAAATCAGATGTAAATCCGAGCACGAGAGATCAAGAGAGTTTTAGCTGAGCTGGAAGGTCAAGATTATGCATTTTGGAAGATTTTATTCTCAGAAGATGATTTTTAAAGTTTCAGCAAAGTTTGAAGAAAAGTCAAGAATAGTCCCTGCACTTTGAGCTTTTGACAGAATTGATCCCTCAAAGTTTCAGATTTTACAAAAGTCACCCTTGGATTATTTGAGCTTAACAAGATTGGTCCTTGAGATAATTCCAGATTTACACTTTTGGTCCCTTGGAAATCCGAATGTACAAGTTTGGTCCCTAAATGAATACTTGGATCACCTATTAAATCCTAAGTCCAAAATATTACTAAACCTTTAGGCCCAAAAATAATATTACCCGAGCCCAAAAACCAAACCACACTAATACCCGGTTTAATCCTCTAGACCCGAAAACCTTTTACCCGGTTCACTTACCCATGGTCAACCCCCCAAACCCACGGTCAAACACCCAAAATATAATAAAAAAACCTTCGCGCCAAACCACTTTCCCCAAACTTACCCAGGTAGAACCCTAATTACCTACCCGTGTAATTGGTCAAAATTAACCACAATTAAGGGTAGAATAGTACTTTCTCTGACATTCCCTGACACATGGGAATGCCAGGTCATTGATCCGCGTGCTAACTCTCAAAAGACGCTTTCCTATTGGCTGATGATGCGTGTTAGATCTAATCCAATGGATGAAATCAAGTGGGAAACGGTTATTTTGATCCAAGGGTGCAAACAAGCTCTAAAGAAGCACAAGTTGGGAAATTCGAGAAGCTTCCAAGCTCAAGCTCAGCTATATATAGGACTCCTTTTGTTCACAAATAGGATCTCATCTTGTAATTTGTATTTTCCTTCTCTCTAAGTTTTCTGTAGTTGTAGTTAATTGTAAGTTTCATTTAAATGTTTTAAGTATTTTGCAATTTCATTTTGTACTCAAAAATTTAGATCAATAAAATTTAAGTTTTCATTTTCATAGTATTGGTTCAATTTTTATTGTTTTAATCTTCTTATAATCTGTGTTTAGAGCTTATTTCAGTATTTCAAACTTGTTTTAGCTTATTTCATCATAATCTCAAAAATACAAAAAAATCAAATAGAATCATTCAAAAATAAAAAATACATTAGATCTGTTTTAAGGAGTGATCCTATTTGATCTACTGTTTTATTAGTTTCATGTAAGCTTAAGTTAGCTTATTGTGAAGCTTATTCTTCTGTCACACTCAATTCACAAAAATCTCAAAGTCATATCAGTTGCTACAGTAGCTGAACTTGGTCTGTTGGTGTTGGATTTGGATGGTAATGATGCAGATGTTGGATTGGGTTGAATATAAGCTGGAATTGGATTAGGTTAGGGGATAATTAGGTTAGAGGTTCTATATTTCATCATTTGCAAGCCATAGTGGCTAAGGAGTATTGTAAGTCTCATTTCTGTTTTGATTATTAGATCTGTTATTAAATCTGTTATTTAGTGATATTTAGTGCTATTTGATCTGTGTTTAATAGTAGTTTAGTATAATCTAGCTATAATTTGTTATTTAGTTCTTATATCAGTAATAAAGTAGTGTTTGGTTTAAATCTGTTTTCTGCAATTTAGGCTAATTCAGTGTATGGTTTTGGTTGCTATAAGTTCATTTAGGTCTAAAGCATTCAAATCAGTCTTGTTTTTGCACTCAAACTCTCAAATAGTCAATTCTCCATCTTAACTGTTCGTGCACCCTCATCTGTTAAAATCAGTTGGATTAAAATTTGCATAATAGCTTTAAACAAGTAGATCTAGCATTTTGTAATCATCATTAGTCTTAGAACATCATAATCAGTTAATTACTTTGGATTTAAACTCAATAAAGTCAAACTTAGAATCTGTTTTCAAAAGTCAAATTGTATCAAAGATCCAGTTTGAGCAGATCTTGCAGCTTGAGCACTAAGCTTATTTCTGTGATTTATAGTCTGAGATTTGGTTTAGGTATAGTCAGCTAGGTGGTTTATAAGGCCTAATATCTGTTTTTGGCTAAAACTCTTCTGATAAGCTGTTGAATAAGCTCAAACATTAGGCCTGTTTCACTGTTTTGCTAGTAATAGCAGTTGGCTTATTTCATTGATCTGAGTTAAGGGCTTGTTAGGATTAGTTGTAGTTAGCTGCAATTAGCTTATTTTAGTAGACTTTAGCCTCTGTCACTATTTGGTAGCTTAAATAGCTTGTTAGCTTATTTTAGTAGCTTAATCTCTCATCAGTTTGCACTATAGCTTTTATATTCTACACATAAGTTGTTGTTTTCTCATTTTTCATAGATTCATATTATCATTTTATAATTTTCCTGAGAATTTCATAATTTTTGGTCAACTTTTGTTATTTTTCTCATTTTAAAGTAGTTTTTAATCAATTTTTAATAGCTTTTATTGCAAATAATTGAGAAAAAGTTCCAAAAAAATAATTTTTCAATTTTCTTAGTTTAAGAAAAATATAAAAAGTATAAAAAAGATTTTCCCTTATTTTTCCACTTTTATTTGGTATTTTTCACAATTTTAATTAGATTAAATAGTTAAAATTAGTTTTTAATTTTTATAAAATCAAGAAAATTCCTAAAAAAATAGTTTTAATTCATAATTAGTTTTCTAATATCATTTTTAGAGTAAAAGTAATTTTAGGTTGATTTTAGGAGTTAGAATAGTCGTTGTTGCATTTTATTCGCGTTTCGTTTAACTTCCGTATTTGCGTTTTAGTGTAGAATTGCGTAGTTTGCCATAGTTCTTAGGTTTTCCCGTAGATTTTAGTTCCATATGCTTTCCTTATCCCGTAGTTTAGAATATATCATTTTATCCCCTTTTCTCATTCGAATCCCGATAATCGAGACGTGAGTTGGAAATTCCATTCATCCCTCGTTGGGAAAACGACCCGGGAAATACATTCCTTTGTATTTCTTCGGAAAAATATTTGTGTACGAAAACGTTCAAATCAGGAGTCATTGGAACGCAAGTACAAAACTGAGGATGCTGGTACAAAGAAGTTCATGGTAGCTCGTTTTTTGGATTACAAGATGGTTGATTCAAAGAATGTGATAAGTCAGGTTCAAGATATGCAGGTTCTGCTACACGACATTCATGCTGAGGGAATGACTTTGAGTGAAACTTTTCAAGTTGCTGCTATTATTGAAAAGTTACCTCCAAGCTGGGTAGAATTCAAGAACTACCTGAAGCATAAGCGAAAGGAGATGAGTGTTGAAGACTTGGTTGTTCGTCTTCGTATTGAAGAGGACAACAAGCTGGCTCAGAAAAACACGTATACGCCTGATTCTACAAAGGCAAATATGGTTGAGCATGTTTCATCATCTTCAAAGTCCAATGTCAAAGCTAAAGGCAAAGGAAAAGGAAAGAATGACAAGAAGGAAAAAGGGAAGTCTGAGTACCTTGCTCCTAAAGCTGCAATTGTGAAACAGAAGTTCCAAGGGGTGTGTTTCAACTGTGACCAGCCAGGTCACCGTGCTGCTAATTGTAAGATGCCGAAGCGGGTGACTCCACGCCAGGCTAATATGGTGAATGAAGATGTGGACATGATTGCTATGGTGTCTGATGTCATTGCCATGATCTCTGAAGTTAACCTGGTAGGTTCCAACAACAGGGAATGGTGGGTAGATACTGGGGCTACCCGTCATGTGTGTGCTGATAAGAGTATGTTTCACTCTTTCAGAGCAGTTGATAGTGGAGAGAAGTTGTACATGGGCAACTCTGCAACTGCTGAAATCAAGGGCGAAGGAGATGTAATCTTGAAGATGACATCCGAGAAAGAGCTCAAGTTGACTAATGTCTTGTATGTTCCAGAGATTCGCAAGAATCTTGTGTCTGGTTGGCTGTTGAACAAGTTTGGTTTTCGTCTTGTTTTTGAGTCTGATAAGTTTGTTCTTTCTAAGAATCAAGTTTATGTTGGTAGGGGATATGCCCTGAATGGTATGTTTAAGCTCAATGTAATGGTTGTTAAGAATGATATCAATAAAATGAATTCTTCTGCTTACTTGATTGAGTTTTCTAATATGTGGCATGGCCGTCTTGGACATGTAAATTTTAATTCAATGCGTCGTTTGATTAAATTTAATTGCATACCTAATTTCCATATTGACTCAAATTATAAATGTGAAACTTGTGTTGAAGCCAAACTTACAAGAGCATCTTTCAAATCGGTTGAACGAAAAACCGAACCACTTGATATGATACACACTGACATATGTGATTTGAAATCATTACCCACAAAAGGTGGCAATAAGTACTTTATCACGTTTATTGATGATTGTACAAAGTATTGCTACGTTTACTTACTGAAAAGTAAAGATGAAGCTATAGACAAGTTTGTTCTATACAAAACCGAAGTTGAGAATCAACTTGGTAAGAAAATCAAGGTGGTACGAAGTGATAGAGGAGGTGAATATATGTCTCCATTTGCTGACCTATGTGCAAAACATGGAATTAGACACGAGTTCACTGCTCCCTATTCACCTCAGCAGAACGGTATTGCCGAAAGGAAGAACCGTACCTTGAAAGAAATGGTTAATGCCATGTTGATAAGTTCTGGTCTAAGCCAGGACATGTGGGGGGAAGCCATTTTAACGGCTACTTATCTTTTAAATAAGATACCTCGTAAGGAAAAAGAAGAGACCCCTTATGAATTATGGATGGGAAGAAAGCCATCATATCAGTACTTACGAGTGTGGGGGTGTCTAGCAAAGGTAGCTATACCGACTCCCAAGGCCCAAAAGATTAGACCTAAATCTGTGGATTGTATATTCATCGGATATGCTAAGAATAGCAGTGCTTATCGCTTCATTGTACATGATTCGAAAAATCCGGATATACAAAAGGGTACTTTAATGGAATCAAGGAATGCTTCATTCTTTGAAACTAGATTTCCATGTTTAACGAAGGAAATTGGAAGTTCATCTAGAATAGATGACAAAGTTGTCCAAGATAAGAGACAACGAGACGATAATGATCTCCAAGATGAGAGACAAGATCAAACTGAGGAAGAAGAGGTTGAACCTAGAAGAAGCAAAAGGGCAAGAACCGAGAAATCGTTTGGACCCGATTTTGTTTCTTTTATGGTTGAAAACGAACCTACTTCATACCGAGAAGCGGTTACTTCCTCAGAAGGGCCTCAATGGAAAGAAGCCATTAAAAGTGAAATAGATTCTATTTTACAAAACCATACTTGGGAGCTCGTGGATTTACCTCCTGGTTGTAAACCACTAGGCTATAAATGGATCTTCAAGAAGAAGATGAAAGCCGATGGCACCATTGACAAGTATAAAGCAAGATTAGTAATCAAAGGATTTAGACAACGAGAAGGTCTTGATTACTTTGATACATATTCGCCTGTTACGCGAATAACATCGATTAGGATGATACTTGCTATTGCCGCTTTAAGAAATTTGGAAGTTCACCAAATGGATGTGAAAATGGCATTTCTAAACGGAGATTTAGAAGAAGAAATCTACATGAATCAACCTGAGGGTTTCATGGCTCCTGGACAAGAGAACAAAGTTTGTAGGCTTGTTAAGTCATTATATGGCTTAAAGCAAGCTCCCAAACAATGGCATCAAAAATTTGACCACGTCATGCTAGAGAGTGGATTCAAAATTAATGAATGCGACAAGTGTGTTTATGTCAAAGACACAAATAGTGGATATGTAATCTTGTGTTTATATGTTGATGATATGCTTATCGTTGGCAGTAACGACAAGATGATCAAATCTACTAAAGACATGTTGAAATCAAAGTTTGACATGAAGGATATGGGTTTGGCTAATGTGATCCTTGGAATAAAGATCATACGAACTCAGAATGGACTTGTGTTAAGTCAAGCACATTATGTGGACAAAATTCTTAATACTCATAATGCGGGGGATTCCGGCCTAGCTAGAACTCCAATTGACACCAGTAAGCATCTATCTAAAAATAGAGGCTTAGGTGTTGCCCAATTAGAGTATTCAAGAATTATTGGCATGTTAATGTACTTAATGACAGGTACCCGACCTGACTTAGCATATGCTGTTAGCAGGCTAAGTAGGTATACTAGTAACCCAAGCTATGCACATTGGGCAGCTATGACTAGGGTACTTCATTATTTGAGATACAGTCGCGATTATGGACTGCATTATGATCGATATCCAGCTGTTATCGAAGGATACATTGATGCAAATTGGATATCTGACATAAAGGATTCTAGATCGACTAGTGGATATGTGTTTACACTAGGAGGGGCGGCTATATCTTGGAAGTCTTCCAAGCAAACTGTTATAGCTAAGTCCACGATGGAATCAGAATTTATCGCGTTAGATAAATGCGGACAAGAGGCGGAATGGCTACGTCAATTCGTAGAGGACATACCAAGGTGGCCTAAACCGGTAACGGCCATTAGTATACATTGTGATAGTCAATCGGCAATTGGCAGAGCTCATAGCATAATGTATAATGGAAAGTCCAGACATATCCGTCGTCGACATAATTCGATACGACAACTACTCTCAATAGGAGTTATCTCAATTGACTATGTGAAGTCAAAGGATAACATCGCGGATCCGCTTACGAAAGGCTTAAGCAGAGAGTTAGTAAGTAAGTAGTCTAGAGGAATGGGACTAAAGCCCTTGAAGGAATGAGTTTCTATGAAGGAAAACCTAACCCAGTTGACTGGAGATCCCAAGATCTGGGTTCAATAGGACAACCTAATCATAGAAATGTGGGGGAAGTCACGTCAATGTGGGGGAGTTACTAAATATTGTAACTTTCCTAGTCCATTCCTATAACAAATGTGACTTGTTGAGAGGTTAAACATATGGCTTTAATGATTCAGGATGAAATCATAAAGCATAATGATTCAAGATGAAATCACAAAACATATGTTTTTAATGATTCAAGATGAAATCACCTATGTGAGAGAGAAGTGGGGTCGCTTCGAAGGGAAATGTGGGGGCGCAATTCCTAAGAGCTCTTGCAGAACCAGGCTAGTGTTCATGACCATAACGAACACGACTATGAGGACTTGACAGTGTCAGGGAGAGTCTTGTGTGAAGTGTAATGTTTTCTACGTAAATGGATGATGAGTTCAAGGACATCGCGTCTACTCAGATCTAGGAGACTAAGTGCATCTCACAAGGGAAGGTTCAAAGGGTTACACCTACCTATCCTATGCAAGACTTAACCGCAGAAATTTCACCGAAACTTTCGTGTGTTTTCGACCGATTTCCATTCATGTGGGGGATTGTTGGAAAATGAGTTTTTGCAAAATGAGTTTTTGCAAATTTTGGACACTATTTAATATATGTATATGTTATATATATTTATATTTCTTGGTAGCTTTGCGTTCTCCTCGACGAGAGCTTCGCAACGAGCTAAAGAGTGTCAAAAATGGAGTTGATATGAATGAGATATCGTGTCTCAAAGTGAGGCACTTGAAACACAAAATTTGGAAAAGTGGGAGTATCCCACATCGCCCAAAACAAGAAGTGAAACCTTGTTTATATAGAAATCTTGATATGAACCTTCAAAATGATTTGTTGGTTTTACTCCAACACCTACGTGCGCGCGCGCAGGGGGGGTGCAGATTTCAGGATTTCTGGGCCAAAATGAGTTCGAAGCTTCTGAACTCATGCGAGCCCGCGCGACCTGTGGACACGAATGCAGCTCCGAAACCTCGCATACCTGCGTATCGGGCTTGTAGCTTTTCAAATTATGTATTCTGTATCAATCTATTTTAGGAATAGATTTAAACTTAGTGAATAAGTTTTTACAGAATAATATTGTGTTAGTAACTTATATGCAAATCGTGTTTTGTTATAACAGATTTGTATATTTTCAGAACTTATTTATCTTGGAAAACAAGTTAGGTTTTCAATATAAATACAGGCGTCTCTCATTCAGTTTTTGAAAGGCAGAAAAACGCAGCTCCACAGAAACGTTCCAACCATCTCTTCGATCAGAAACACTCAGTATTTCCGTGATCTTTCAGGCAAGTGTCTAGTCCGGCTGTGCAACAGCTACGTACGTTGTACCCTGGGAAACAGACGGCGAATCTGTTTTAAGGGAATCGTGTTCTACACGAGCCTCGTGCAATTCTTTTACTGCTTTTATTTATATTACGTTGAATAGTGTATGTCTTCTGCTTCTACTCCATTCTGGTATAATTCTAATCTGATTTTATTAATTAAAAGTGTACACAGTTTCCTACAGTCTTAAAACAGATTCGGTTTAACCGAATTTATATCACTTTGTTAAAAATCGGATTAATAATTAACAGGATTTTATAAACTGTTTTCTGTCGAAACCTTGTTGAGTTTCTTTGGAAATCAGTTTGGATTAAACAGTTTTAACATACAGATTTGGTCGAACAGACTAACGTTTTTTTTTTAAAGCAGTTTATTATCAGTTTTAACAAAACCAAGATAGAGTTTCTATTAAACTGATTTACTCGATCCATCAAAACCAAGCTAGTGTTTTGTTGAATCAGATCTGGTACAAGTAGATACCATTTAAAATAGTTTGTTTAACTGTTTGTGTTTGATCTTTCAGGATGACAAACACGACTACCCCTCCTGTGACTACTACTGTAAACGTACCTGGTGCGCCAGTTACTAACACGGTTGCTAATCATGCTGAGAAACCAGAGAAATTCAATGGGCAGAATTTCAAGAGGTGGCAACAGAAGATGTTTTTCTATCTGACTACGTTGAACCTTGCGCGGTTCTTAAAACAAAACCCACCTAACGTGGAACCTCCTGCAGAAGGTCAATCCTCTAATCAACAGGCTGTTCAAGCCTTGGAAGCATGGAAACATTCAGATTTTTTGTGTCACAATTATGTTCTGAATGGTTTGGTTGATTCTTTGTACAACGTGTACTGCAAGACCAAGACTGCCAAAGAATTATGGGAGTCATTGGAACGCAAGTACAAAACTGAGGATGCTGGTACAAAGAAGTTCGTGGTAGCTCGTTTTTTGGATTACAAGATGGTTGATTCAAAGAATGTGATAAGTCAGGTTCAAGATCTGCAGGTTCTGCTACACGACATTCATGCTGAGGGAATGACTTTGAGTGAAACTTTTCAAGTTGCTGCTATTATTGAAAAGTTACCTCCAAGCTGGGTAGAACTCAAGAACTACCTGAAGCATAAGCGAAAGGAGATGAGTGTTGAAGACTTGGTTGTTCGTCTTCGTATTGAAGAGGACAATAAGCTGGCTCAGAAAAACACGTATACACCTGATTCTGCAAAGGCAAATATGGTTGAGCATGTTTCGTCATCTTCAAAGTCCAATGTCAAAGCTAAAGGCAAAGGAAAAGGAAAGAATGACAAGAAGGAAAAAGGGAAGTCTGAGTACCTTGCTCCTAAAGCTGCAATTGTGAAACAGAAGTTCCAAGGGGTGTGTTTCAACTGTGACCAGCCAGGTCACCGTGCTGCTAATTGTAAGATGCCGAAGCGGGTGACTCCACGCCAGGCTAATATGGTGAATGAAGATGTGGACATGATTGCTATGGTGTCTGATGTCATTGCCATGATCTCTGAAGTTAACCTGGTAGGTTCCAACAACAGGGAATGGTGGGTGGATACTGGGGCTACCCGTCATGTGTGTGCTGATAAGAGTATGTTTCACTCTTTCAGAGCAGTTGATAGTGGAGAGAAGCTGTACATGGGCAACTCTGCAACTGCTGAAATCAAGGGCGAAGGAGATGTAATCTTGAAGATGACATCCGAGAAAGAGCTCAAGTTGACTAATGTCTTGTAATGATTTCTTCATCGTCAAGGAGATGTAATCTTGAAGATGACATACGTAAAACCTCTTTAAATTAATAAATTATTAATTTATCGACATAATAATAACTCGCTAAATTAATAAAATATTCTGATCCCAACACAATTAATTTATAGAGGTTTTACTGTAGATATGTTTGCATGATTTCTTCATCGTCAAGGTTCGTTTTTTCAGCCCTCAAAGTTACACAGTTTCTTAAGAAGCAGCAACATGAAGTACTACTGGTACTGCAGTAGTGTCGCCATCTATAAGTGTATTAATGGCTGCACAAATTGAAAACAGCCATGCACAATCGGTTGGACCCAAAGAACTTATGGTATCCAGGATGTTATCCTATTTCTCAGCATTGGCATAATTTGCTATGGCATGGGGCCTTAAGTATGAAGAAACTATAATGGATATAATTGTTGCATGTGTTTGTGTTTTTAAGTATGAATATGATGATTAGTGTTCAATGTTAAGAATTATAAAGGTCTCTAATGGTTTATGATAGATGACATGTTTTAATGGCAAATGCCTGATAAAAAGATTGTCTCATGCTTAATTCTCGTACCACACGTCTTTCTCAGAATTCATCGTACCAAACGTTTAGGGACAACATTGTCGTCCCTAAACTTTTTAATAAATCAATAAAAAATATCTCTTATTAAGAAGAAATGTTGCAACTTTATTAAAACTTCAGTAGCATCATCTGCTTATTAAGATCACATCATTCACAATCTCACAAACTAGCCTACTAATATCTCCGCAATCTACATGAAAGCTTCACATTTGGCACGAAATATGCAAGTTTTGTGACTTAAACAAGAATTTTTCTTGCTGTCTGGGCAAAATCTGTAGTGCTAAGAGGTGTTAGAAGGGTTCATTTTCAACAATGAATTCTACCCCTGGTGATGCACATGGGGAGGATAAGAGGGTTTCTGAAATATGCATTTGGTCAACCTTATACCACTGTGAGATGTGTATCCTTAACTTCTTTAGTACAGGTGACCTCATCAAGATGATCTTCACAATATCTAAAACAGTCTTCTCGCTGTTTAGATAAGTAATCTCTAATTCGCTGAGATGCTCCAGCCAAATATCCGCATAATCTTCAAGTGATAGGGACCAATTATCCCCTCCCCATTCATCGTCCATGATCTACAATAAGTGTATATTTTGTAAGTTAAATTGTATTTGACATTATTAGAATAATAAATAAAAAATTTGAGATGCAACATGTTATTTACATTCAACTTAAGTTTCTCCAAGTTCGGGGAGCTTCTGATCAAAAGAGAAATTACTTGTATTCCAAAACAATGGACATCGTGTAAACCTTCTATACACAAGTATTTTAGGTGGACTAATGCAATTGAAACCTTTAGAGGTACTATATGGCGATATCTGTATGGAGCCGGACCCAGAACCTTGAACCACGCACAGGAAAAAAGAAAAAAAAAAAAAACACTAATTTAAAGCTTTGTTTTCTATTATGCGAGTGAAATCAAACATATACATTGTGGATAAGATTACCAAAATGATGTCACACCAAATATGTAGGCTTTCAATCAGCTTTAAAGACTCAAATAGGTTAGTATAAGTGACACCATCGTTATCATAGAAATCGTGAGTTCTCTGCAAAAATTAACAATATTCAGACAAGCTGTGTCATGCTCAAGAGGTCTGATATTCTATTTTAGTAAGGAATTACCAGTTCTACGGTCTTAAGCAATGGACTTTTAGATAGGAGATTTAGAAGTGTTTTTATAGAAATCTGTGAATTTTGCACATATAAGCTAGTCAGGCTACCAAGTCCACTGAAAGTTTTATTTAGCCGGCTGAATCTTTGTTCATATCTAAGGTCACAACCATTGAGATATAGGTCTGTTAATTGTGTCATTGATAAAAGAGATAAGGGTAACGGCATATACCCCCAGCTAGCCCCGTAAACAAAATCAATTGTTAATTTCTTGAGAGTCTTTTTACTTGACAAATGAGATATTACACGGTCAATCTCCCAATTCATACCGCCTTCATATTTAACAACGGAAAGGGTGAACTCGTGTATTGGACCCTCGTGCAATAATATAGCTTGGCCTACACCACACAAAAGTTGACATGTATCCGCAATAATCATAATTTTAGGAATTTTGGTCCATTGATACCTCCATTCCTTAGAGAGGGTACTTGTCCTTACTATGTCTTGATACGGCAAAAGACATAAGATGGTTTCTGTTATGCATAGAGGAAGGTTGCTAATCTTATCCATCTCCGGAAATACTTGTTGATTGGCTACAAAATAAGCCATACACACACAAAATTAGCCGAATGCATAAGAGTAGATAAATTTTGTAATCATGTAAATTCTCATGTAAGCATTGAAGGATATAACAAGTGCAAAAAATATATTGAAATTCAATATAACTGGCAAAATAAGAACAATGCATTAGGACTATAAATCTATGTCAGTTTGCTCACACTATCTCTAACAAAAGCATGCAAATTTAACTGATATGAATAAAATAAAAAGCGTGTTGCGAATATCTTTTTAATGGAAAACAATCTCACACTTATTATACAGAAACTAGTGTCGGAGTATCCGTTTATTAGTATTAGTGATATCAAAGAACGATTTTCACTATGTTATGAGTTAAAGCATGTCCGGTGCAGTAATACCCTTTATTTCTTTCTATCACTTAATTTTGCGTTTTACCTACAATTAGTATTAGTGTGTATTGATTAATTACATACACATAATAATCATCTAACTAACTAGCAACTTAATCCAAACAAAGGTTGTCATGTCAAGCCACGATCAAGTTATAAGATTGCAAACCGATAATCTATGCATCGAGACAATCCACTAGCAATCAAACATGATGCATATGAAAATTCAATTAAACGCGTAATAAAATTAAGGTAACATGCAGGTGAAAAACACATATACAGTAAATATGTAATCAATATCGAGTTAAATAAATGCCAACCAGATTAACAACTGTTATAGTTACTGTTTGTCCCAAAACTCTAGCTTGAAATCCAAGAAACTATTCCAAAAACAGAAAACTAAACTTTTAATTTTTCAGTCGACTCTAATAGTCTAATCTATCTTTTTAAAACCTAAAAATATATAAAATTTCAGCCATCCTTAATGTGGGCTGCTGCATGTCTTGACTTGTTGGCCCAATTCTTTGAAAAAAATTACTGTAGAAAGATTAAAAAGTTTAGAAAAATGTTTGATACGCACTAAATATATTTGCCTGATATAGTCACTATGATATTAAGCATGATCAAGTTACACATTTTCTTAGCAAGCAACAACGTGAAGCGCTAGTGCATGTCGCCATCTATATATAAGTGTATCAACGGCTGTACAAATTGCAAACAGCCATGCACAATTAGTTTGACGCAAAGAACTTATGGTATCCAGGATGTTATCCTATTTCTCAGCATTGTGACACATAGGTTGTCTTCTCAGCCATGCACAACGGGTTCCATATTCAGAATGGTTTGCGCAGCTGGCCAGTCTGTGACTCGTGTTGGTGCACTGACTTGGAGAACTTTAAACCATAATTTGCTATGGCATGGGGCCTTAAGTATGAAGAATCTATAATGGACAATTGTTGCACCTGTTTGTGTTTTTAAGTATGAATATGAATATATGATGATTAGTCGTTCAATGTTAAGAACTGCTAGCATTGGTAAAGTGGTTTGGTTTAACTTTTATGATAGATGAGATGTTTTGATGGAAAATGCCAAATAAGAAGATTGTCGATCATGCTTAGTTTTCGCACCATACGTCTTTCTCAGTTTCATCGAATATAATTTAGTTTTGTATATCTTGATATCAACATCTTCGGTCTTCTAATTAGTACACGATCAATGATCCATCAAAAAGTTCTCTTATTAAGTAGAAACTTAGCAACTTTATTATAACTTATAAGTAGCATCATCTGCATATTAAGATCACATCATTCACAATCTCACAGACTAGCCTACTAATATCACCCGCAATCTGCACGAAAGCTTCATATTTGGCACGCAATATGCAAGTTTTGTGACTTAAACAAGAATGTGTCTTATGTCTTGTCAAAATTTGTAGTGCTAAGAGGTGTTAAAAGGGTTCATTTTCAACAATGAATTCTACCCCTTGTGATGAACTTAGGGCGGATAAGAGGGTTTCTCGAATATGCATTTGGTCAACCTTATACCACTCTGCGATGTTTATCCTTAACTTCTTTAGTACAGGTGACCACATCAAGATAAGCTTCACAATACTCAATTCAGTCTTCGTGCTGCTTAAGTTAGTAATCTCAAATTCCCTCATATGCTCCAGCCGAATATCTGAATAAGCTTCTATTGAAACCTCTTCGTCACGGGATTCATCCATAACCTACAATAAGTATCATTAAGTGTACTTGGCAAAAAAAATAAAAAACAATAAGGATAAAAGATAGGCTTATGTGGCTATTTACGTTCAGTGTAAGTTTCTCCAGGTTCGGGGAGCTTCTGATGAAAAGAGAAATTATTTGTAACCCATACGCATCCAACGGTATGTCTCCTATACACAAGCTTTTGAGGTGGACTAATGTTACTGGAACCTGTTGAGGTATTCTTCCGTGATTTGTGTCTACAACTATACCCTTGAACCATAGGGGAAAAAAAGATTGGTATAAAGCATTTTTTTCCTGTGAGTTGAATCAATCATATACAATGGGAATCAGATTACCTCAAGGATCTCTCGCCAAATATTTAGACTTTCAATCACCTTTAAAGACTCAAATAGGTTAGTAATAGTGGTAATACCATCTCTATCGTAGAACTCGTGAGTTTTCTGCAGAAACATACAATATTCAGATAAGTTGTGTCATGCACATGCTCACGAGGCTTGATATATTATTTTAGTATGAAATTACCAGAGTCATGGTCTTAAGCAATGGACAAGTAGATAGTAGATGTAGAAGTGTTTTCATAGATATCTCTGAGTTTTGCACATACAAGCTAGTCAGGCTACCAAGTCCACTGGAACTTTTATTTGGTTTTTTCTTTTTTTTAGGTAACCATGATGTCTGACGTTTTCGACGACATTTTGGACGACTGAATCTTGGTACATGTCTAAGGTCACAACCATTGAGATATAGGTTTGTTAACTGAGTCATCGAGAAAAGAGATAAGGGTGATGACAAATACCCCCAGCCATCCCCGTTAACAAAATCAGTTGTTAATTTCTTGAGAGTCTTTATCCTTGACAAATGAGATATTATATGGTCAATCTCCGAGTCAGTAGCCCTTGTAACAAGGGAAAGGGTGAACTCATGTATTGGACCAGCGTGCATTAACAGAGCTTGGCCTACACCACACAAAAGTTTACTGCTGTTGATCCACCTTTGCTGTAGATTCAAGGTTTGTGTGCAATCCTCCTCAATAACCATAATTTTAGGAATTTTGGTCCAGTGATACCTCCATTCCTTAGAGAGGGTACTTGTCCTTACTACGTCTTGATACGGCAAAAGACATAAGATGGTTTCTGTTATGCATAGAGGCAGGTTACTAATCTTATCCATTTCCGGATATTCTTGTCGGCTGCAAAATTGGTCAGACACACACACAAAATATATTAGCCTAACGCATAAGAGTAGATAAACTTTGTAATCATGTAAATCGACATATAAACATTCAAGGATTCAACAAGTGCAAAAAATATATTGAAGTTTAATATACTTTAAGTGGCCAAATAAGAACAATGCATTACGACTATTAATCTATATCACTTTGCACACACTATGTTTATTATACATCGATGTTGCTACACTAAAAGTCTTGGCGGTAAGTCAAGCCTTAACTGTGTTGTAGTATTAGTTTCTTTTTTACTTTAACTTCAGTTCACGTTCTCTAAACCTATATAATTAACCTAGGAGGTGTCCATTGATTAATAACATATTGTCTAATTAACTAGTAACTTAAGCCAAGCATAGGTTGTCATGTCAAGCCACAATCATCTAACAATTTAACACATTGTCTAATTCACATTGACACCACTCGATCAGATTGTGTACCAGAACTGTTTGCTTTAAGATTCCGACAGTTATGTTTCATGTGCGAGGTCTCGGTTTTCAACCCGTCTCATACTTTCTACCGAGTGTTTGCTCTAGTGTCACTGTGTTTGGTAGGCTAGAGCTGTATCTTAATATATCGGATATTAACTTTATGATCTTCCTGTTTTATCCTAGTGTCAACAAGTCGGTATCATCGGTGTAGTTTGGTCGGTTTTGTTTGAGTCCATGTAGCTTTTAGCATCTTGCTAGTTTATCTATTAGATATATATGTCTTTCATAAAAAAAATTAAAACATTGCAAATAGGAAATCTATGTACATACAAAATAATCCACCATAAAGCTACTAGCAATCAAACAATTATACATATGGAATTTTGACTAAACGCATAATAAGGGCCTGTTTGGCAGGGGCTTTTTGAATGAGCTATTAGCTTTTTGTTACAAAATAATCTCCTATAAATTAAGTAGCTTGATTTGGATGCATTACCTACAAGCTTTTATTTCAAACAAATAGCTCCAAAATGAAAAGCTGATTCATGAAGCTTTTTTTATGTCTATGAGCTGTTAAAACTTTAAATTACTAATATACTCTCCAAACATTTGTTTACAATTATAGATTTGTCCTTTTATGTCATTTTAAATCTTATAATTACATTTAACAGCTAATTTACCGAACACTTTTATTAAAAAAAAGATACAGCTTGTAGCTCATGTTAACAGTTTTGCAGTTTACAGCTTACAGCTTATAGTTTACTAGCTTACAGCATACAGCTTATAGCTAGTTTTGCCAAACATACCCTAAGTCAAGCTAGCATAGTGAAAAACACAAGCAACAATTATATGAATAATATCGAATTAAAAGAATGCAAACCACTGAAACCCAGATTAACAACTATTGTTGTTCTGCCAAGCTCCTGTTTGAGATCCAAGTAAAAACCTCGAATAAAAGAAAACTAAACTTAAATAATCTTGCCAATAAAATTTTGCAATATGCCTAAACTTTTATTTTTTCCAGTCGACTCTAATCTGCCTTATATATTTTTTTTATTAAGTAATTTATTATATGTGTACCTGTCCAGCCCAACATGAATGTTTAGTGGGCTTCATACAGCCCAATTTGCAACAACTCACAATAAAGTAAGTGAGTTTTTAGAACATAACGAGAATTGAGATTTTCTCAAATTGATATAAAGAACATAGATGATATCGCAATAGTAAATATACACTTCTTTTTTAGTCATTTTTCTAATTCTTTTTCTCCTTAGATGATACTTAAGAACACAACTATTTTTGTTTCAATTTAATTTATTTATTTTCTTTCTGTAAGTGTTAATCGAAAATCGAGAGCACAGTGTAAACTAACATAAAACAATTATTTAGCCATGTGACTGTTTATTTTATTTTATTAGCAGAAATACATAAAACAATTATTTAACCATGTGACTGTTTATTTTATTTTATTTTATTTTATCAGCAGAAATACTCTATGTTTTGTATATCCTAGACATGAACACAAGTTTTTTCGGCGGGCGATTCATAGATTTTGCAACTAAACTAAAAGCAAGTTAGTTAAACCTTGGAACTCTTGTGATAGATTCGTGAACTAATCATGGAACTAACTAGAATTTATCGAATCGTATGCATACTCAAGTTGGGTAATATATCATAAAAATAATCCGATCTCAGATCAAAACTCAACTGTACCATTACAAAATAAACAGTCGATAAAAACTTGTGTGTTTCGACTAATTGCTTTGCAACTGACCAAAATATTTGCCTGATATAGTCGCTAAGATATTAAGCATGATAACTTCATCATCAAGACACATTTTTTCAGCAGGCAAGGCAGCACATTTTCTCAACAAGCAACGAAGCGAAGCACTGGTATCTGCGTCTAAAGGAGTATCAATGGATGCACAAAGAGCAAACAGCCATGCACAATCGGTTCTCCCCAAAGAGCTTAGGGTCTCCAAAGATGATATTCGTTTCCTCAGCATTGTGACACGAGCTACAGGTTCCATATCCATAATCGTTTGCAAGGTAGGCAAGTCATAGATGGTAGCGGTCGTGTTGTCTGTTGGGATGAAATCAAGATTTTCTTGCATCAAAATGGTGCCATCATCTGCCTGATATGAATCAAGATTTTCTTGAATCACATTCTCGATAATGTTGTGTGCAAGAGGGATTGATTCGATTCCTCCAGACATTGTAGAAGCAGAAACTTCATTCTGAGATAATGCCTGAAATTAGAGAATAAGCGAATCAAATAGTAAAAATCAAAGTTGCTCAAAAAAAAGTGACTAGAGGCGGAAATGGGACAGAGCAGGCGGATTGGGTCAAAAGAGGAAAGTTTATGCGTGGGTCGGTTCTCTCGACACATACTTTCTCAGAGATTATATATTTTCATTTGTGTAACTACTTAGCCTCGAAATAGATTAGAAAAATTACATGTTGCAATAATACTCTAATCATTATAATCAACTGATTAAGGAAATTTATGACGTAAATTTTTTTTTTAGCCATATAACCTGGAAGGAATAAAAGATAATCCGGATGAGTATCGTCCCCTCCCTTTCCGGGCAATGTATCACTAATAACTTTAGACTAAATACGTCAGTTGATTTACAGGGCATTAGACTAATTTGTTATGTCACTGATAACTTTTGTATGCTGTTTTGGTCTTTGAAGCATCATATATATGGAATCAATGAAAGACTTTCGACCAATATACTTTTTAAACACATTTGTAGATGATTTGCATTTTCTGTACAATCAATCGAAAAACCTGTAAAAAGACAAACTTACCAGCCTTAGCTTCGAAAAGTCAGCAAGAAAAACATCTTCCCACTCTTTTGATGGCATTAAATGCTCTGGACAGGCTGCAATATCAGGGATGTTGGGCATATACACAGTTTGTTCTTTGTTCAACACATTCTTTTCAACCTTTGCAACTTTCACCTTTGGTATATGCGATGTCTCCCATCTATGAACAAAAATAGGACATTAGAATAACCATCATCTTTTTGTTCACTACCAAAAACTACCCTTTTTCAGGACATAGCAACAATTAGAGACACTAAGATAAAGGACACGAAAATATGTAACCATAACAAGAGGTGCGAAAATGGGCAAGTCAAAATGGGGTCAGGTCAGATTGGATTGGATGGGATGGGTTGACCTGCCAATACTATTTTATGTCCTTTATAAATATAAAACTATTTGGAAGTTCTATACTTGTAGGAATTCATTAACACTTTGGCGACTAATACCCGTTTCATTTTTATCTGTATATTATTTGAATTGACCCGTTTGAGATAAAGTGTAACTCAGATCAACCCAGTTATAAATAATAAATGGGTCGAAAGTGACACATCTGTAAGAAGTATTCGTAATTTCGAAATATGAAGGTGGAACATTTACCTGACTCGCCTAAGATATTCGAGTCCATCTTGTGGAGGCCCGGAATCAAAATCAGGTTCTCCAGTAACATAGAAAGCAGGTCTTTGGATGCTAACATCTTCTGAATCACTGTATTCATCTTCATAATAATCTTCCTCTACATCTACATCACCACCATTTACACCAGAGAGATGATCCATTTGGTCCGTATTTTTCTTGCTGTTGTCAGGCTCGTTACCTGAAACGTATCAGCATCTTAGGTGAAACAAGATTGTACTGCCAGAGTAAAAAAAATATTTTTCTTCATGAATACAAATTTATATGACCATCTACACAATTCGTGAGACTGGACCATGTTAATTCTTAAAAAAACAAACATTTCGCTTGGGGAAGGGGACTCAAATCTAACTTATTACCATCTAAAGTTTCAATACGGACGTGCAGTGGGTGAGACCTACAAGGAAGGCACAGTACTCAAGACGTTATTTAAAATTTAAGTTTCTGGTTTCACCTGCAATATATAACAGCATCCAATACAAAGGACCTTTATATCATAATAACCCTATAAATGTAATCTGAATTATGTTACTTATCTACATTAAGCGTCTGGAACTTCATTGTATGCTAATATGCCCCTACTAAGTTTTATTCCTAACTCGTAATTATCACTCCTAGTGAAACTTGAGTGACGCAAACTGACACATTGTTGCCAATTCCAACTCAAATAAGTCACATTCAGTGATTGACACACAAAGGAGCCTAATCTGAACCTTCAAACCGATGAACGACTTTATAGTTTATCTAAGTGTGATGATCATATCTCATGAATAAAAAATCACAGTAAAAGAAACTTTTTTTCTTTGAGGAAAGACAAATTTAGGACCATCTATACAAATTGTTAGACGCAACCATACTAATCCTCCAGTTAACAAACCTTTTGCTTGCGGAAAGGGAATTCAATTCTAACTTGTTACCATCTAAAGTTTCTATACTTAATAATTACATAGATACTTAGCAAAAAAATATATTTCAAGCATAAAAAGTGTTTTATTATATTATGATAACCTTTTAATAGTATTTATGCATTGCAAACTAGTCCCTAGACTACAGTTTCTATGCATTGCATAAATGGTCCTTCAACCTTATTTAACTTAGAATCTACGAGGTTATGATCGGGATTAACCCAACAAGATAAGAGGGTTTCTAAAATTTGCATTTGGTCAACCTTATACCACTCTGAGATGTGTTTCTTTAACTTCTTTAGTCCAGGGACCTCATCAAGATGAGCTTCACAATATCTAAAACAGTCTTCTCGCTGCTAAGATAAGTAATCACTAATTCACTGAGATGCTCCAGCCAAATATCCGCATAATCTTTAAGTGATTGGGACCATTCATCCCATCCCCATATATCGCCAATGATAAACAAATAAGTGTATTTTTTTGTTAGTTAAAGTGAATTTGACATTATTATAATAACAAATAAAAATTTGAGATACAATATGTTATTTACATTCAACTTAAGTTTCTCTAAGTTCGGGGAGCTTCTGATCAAAAGAGAAATTACTTGTATTCCAAAACAATGGACATTTTTGTGTAAACCTTATACTAGTCTATGAGCAGTATAGAGTCATCAGTACCAAACAAAGCTTATCTCTGATACCCAAGGATCACAATTGACCTACCGGCAACTTCGAACTCTTACTTTCCTTTAGCCGATTCAAATACCGAATCGTATCAGCATAAAGCAAGACTAGTAGCAAAAGGCTACATACAAGAGCATGGCATAGACTTTGAAGAAGTCTTTGCACCTGTAGCAAGAATGGAAACAGTCCGATTACTATTAGCCATAGCTGCTAATAACAAATGGGAAGTACATCACCTAGACGTCAAATCTACATTTCTGCATGGAGACTTAAAAGAAGAAGTGTATGTTACACAACCCGAAGGATTTATAAAAGATAATGGAAAAGTCTACAGACTCATAAAAGCTCTATACGGTTTAAGATAAGCACCACGTGCATGGAACATAAAATTAGACAATATCTTGAAGTCTTTAGATTTCAAGAAATGCGCTTTGGAACAAGCTGTCTACACGAAGAAATCAAAAGACTCGATACTTCTAGTAGGGGTCTATGTGGATGATTTAATCATCACTGGCACACCAAAGAAAGAAATAGACAAGTTCAAAGCTCAAATGGAAGAAAAATTTGAGATGAGTGACGTAGGATTACTTAGGAATTGAAGTCACACAAAATAGAGGTGACATATCAATAAAGCAATACGCCTACGCAAGCAAGATCCTAAAAGAAGTTGGAATGCTAGACTACAACGAAACTCTAATACCTATGGATCCAGGAACAAGACTAACAAAGAACACTGAAGCAACAACGGTCAACTCAACTGAATATAGAAGCTTAATTGGATGCTTACGATATCTGCTACATACAAGACCCGACTTAAGTTATTCCGTTGGATTACTTAGTCGTTATATGCAAGAACCGAAGGAACAACACATGAAAGCTATAAGGCAAGTACTACGCTATGTTAAAGGAACAAAAGACTATGGAATCACCTACAAACACAATGGAGGAAACCAGATACAAGGTTATAGTGACAGTAGCTACGGATTCAACACTCAAGAAGGCAAAGGCACTTCTGGAATTATCTTCTACTACAGTGAATCACCAATCAGCTGTAGTACACAAAAGCAAGCCACGGTAGATCTATCATCATGTGAATCGGAATTCATTGCAGCAACAGCAGCAGCAACACAAGCATTATGGTTAAAGAGATTACTTAGCAAGCTTACAATATTGGTCGACAACAAGTCTGCCATCGAACTAATGAAGAATCCCATATTTCACGGAAGTAGTAAGCACATCGATATAAAATTCCACTTTATAAGAGAATGAGTCGAAAGAGAATATCTATAAGTCGAATTCATAAGTGGAGAATTTCAGAAGGCTGACATACTCACAAAAGCACTACCGAAGATCAGATTCCTCACAATGAGACAACTAATTGGAGTTAAAGATCTGCAACAAAACGATTGTGATTAAGGGGGAGAATATTGGGTTAATCACCAATCGACCCATCTCAACCCACAACGACCCGGTCAACAAAAGTCAACAAATAAAAGTAGACCTCAAAGTCAACTTAAGCAGTTACAGAAAACAGTTATATGACAGTTATAACATAACTGCCATATCTTGAACCATCACAACGGTTCACTATGTACCATTTGATTTAGTATAAGTACTGTAAACATGTTATGTAAGAATGATGATGACAGATTAATACGAACTATATTTACGTTTCTTTAATCCTTGTTTTACTTGGTATATCTTGACCAAAGTTAAGACCATAGATCCAGTTTAAGTCCAACAGATATAAGGTTGTTGTTTATGGCAGAGATCACAGACGACAACCATTCATTTCATGGTCATAAATCAATATAGGTAAATAATGATACAAGGTGCATGGTCATAAACCAATATTGTGTAGAAAACGCGAACGAAAAAAAAAAACAAAAAAAACACGGAATCGAGCCTCATTTATGCCCACTGTTAAGATTTACGAACGGAACCGGTTCGACCATTTTTTTGTAAGAACCGGTTCTAAAACCGATCCGGAACCGGTTCTACCGGTCCCGGTTTTTTGTACCCCAAATCTGATAAAAACCAAACCGGTTTTAACCGGAACTGGTTCGTTGACTTTGACCGGGAACCGGAACCGGTTTTTGAAAAAACCGGGAAATGGCCACCTCTAGTTGGTGCACTGATCGACTTGGAGAACTTTAGATCATAATTTGCTATGGCGCTGATGTAAGTGAAAAGGCTGACACACAAGTGAATCTGTTTATTGTGTGCCAAGAATATAAATTACGTGTGTCGTTGTGTCTCGGTTGCGTAACATCGTCGTTATGCGTCAGTCCCATAACTCACACACAAACATGTAATTAACACATGACACACCGTTCATTACACACATGAAAGGCTGAAAGAATATATGGGTCTGCCACACAAGGACTTTGATGGGCACCCGCCCCTAATGGTCACCCGCCTAATTCAGCTGTACCAGGGCAGTACTATGGCGGGCAGTGGCAGCAGGGTGACCCTAGGGGAAGAGGTTTTTGATTGTTGTAAATAGTTAGCTCTAGCTTTTTCTTTTTTATGGTAGTTTTGTAACGTTTTTTGTTCTGTACTTTTAGTTGATGTTTTAGTACTTTACAGTTAATAAGGCACTGAGGCAGGGACTATTGTATTGCATTTTGGTGTTGCTGGATGGTTGAAAGAAAACTCAAAAATAATGTGAAAGGAACTTCGGATTAAAAATGTTTATTGTGGTCACGTTATATTTTTATCGTTTTAAATGGTGATGCACTCATTAAAAATTTGTGAATGGCTTTTGATATTGCTTTATTTACTTATTTTGAAAGTTTGTGGTAGTGCAAGTGACATCATAGGATTTCGGTCCTATTACGTTGGCCTTCGGGATCGGAGTAATGATTAACAGGGACAGTCGGGGGCATTCGTATTTCATAGTCAGAGGCGAAATTCTTGGATTTATGAAAGACGAACAACTGCAAAAGCATTTGCCAAGGATGTTTTCATTAATCAAGAACGAAAGTTGGGGGCTCGAAGACGATCAGCTACAATATCACCGCAATTTGCACGAAAGCTTTATATCTGACACAAAATATGCAAGTTTTGTGATTTAAACAAGAATGTATCTTACTGTCTGGACAAAGATAAGAGGTGTTAAAAAGGTTCATTTTCAACAATGAATTCTACCACTGGTGATGCATGTGGGGCGGATAAGAGGGTTTCTGAAATATGCATCTCGTCAACCTTATAACTCTCTGCGATGTGTATCCTTAAATTCTTTAATTAGTACAGGTGACCTCATCAAGATGATCTTCACAACATCTAATTCAGTCTTCGCGTTGCTTAAATAAGTAATCTCTAATTCACTCAGATGCTCCAGCCAAATATCCGCGTAATATTCAAGTGAAAGGGACCATGACAACTCGTTCCCTCGCCAATCGTCGTCCGTGATCTACAATAAGTGTATTTTTTTTGTTAGTTAAAGTGTATTTGACATTATTAGAATAATAAATAAAATTTCGAGATGCAAGATAAAATTATTCTATTTACATTCAACTTAAGTTTCTCCAAGTTCGGGGAGCTTCTCATCAAAAAAGATATTACTTGCATTCCAAAATATTGGACAAAGTGTAAATCTTCTATACACAAGTATTTGAGGTGGAGTAATGCAACTGGAACCTTCTCATGTATCCTTCCCTGATTTCCGTTTAGAGCGAAAAACTTGAACCAGAAAAAAAAGAGATTAATATAAAGCATTTCTTTTCTCCTAATTGAATCAATAATATACAAAGTAGATAAGATAACCTCAATGATCATACGCGAAATAGTTAGACTTTCAATCACCATTAAAGACTCCAATAGGTTAGTAATAGTGGCACCACCGCTATCGTAGTACTCATAACTTTTCTGCACAAACATACAATATATTCAGATAAGTTGTGCCATTCCCAAGAGGATTGATATTCTATTTTACTAAAGGAATTACGAGTACCACGGTCTTAAGCAATGGACAATTAGATATGAGATCTATAAGTGTTTTTATAGAAATCCTTGAGTTGCGCACATATAAGCAAGTCAGGCTACCAAGTCCAGTTGAAGTAGTAGTTAGTTTTTCCTTTTTTCTTGGTAACCGTGATGCCTTACATTTTCGTCGACGTTTTAGCTGAGTGATTGTTAGTTCATGGGTAAGGCGACAATGATTGAGATATAGGTATGTCAACTGACTCATTGAAAAGAGAGATATAGGTAACAACCTATAAAACCCCCAACCATCCCCTTGAACAAAATGAATTGTTAATTTCTTGACGGTCTTTTTCCTTGACAAATGAGATATTATACAATCAATCTCGCTGTCAATACCCCAGTCATTTGTAACGGAAAGGGTGAACTCGTGTATTGGACCCTCGTGCATTAAAAGAGCTTGGCCTACACCACGCAAACGTTCACTCCTTTTCAAGGTTAGGGTATCCTCAATAACCACAATTTTAGTGATTTTGGTCCAATGATACCTCCATTCCTTAGAGAGGGTACTTGTCCTTACTACGTCATGATACGGTAAACGACATAAGATGGTTTCGATTATGCTCAGAGGAAGGTTGCAAATCCTATCCATCTGAGGATATTGAACCTGTTGGCTGTAAAGTTAGTCACAAACACAAAATAAGCCTAATACCTAAGAGTATAAATCTATATCAGTTTGCACACAAAATCTATAACATAAGCATGCAAAATAAGCCTAATACATAAGAGTAAATAACTAGATACTTGATCCAAACATATGTTTTCATGTTAAGCCATGATCAGGTTAAAAGATTATTGCAAACAGAAATTCTATGCATACGAAATAATCCACCACAAAATTAAACCACTAGCAATCAAACATTATGAATATAAAACTTCAATTAAATGCATAATAAAGTAAAGGTAACTTGGTGAAAAACACATAAACTGTAAATATATAATCAATATCAACTTAAATAAATGCAAACCAGGTTAACAACTGTTGTAGAGTTGCTGTTTGTCCCACAACTCTAGCTTGAAATCCAGGAAAAACAGAAAACTAAACTTTTAATTATTCAGTCGACTCTAATCTATCTGCCTTATATATCTTTTTAAAACCCTAAAAATAAATATATTTTCACCCCTCATTAATGTGTGTGTCTAGCCCAACATGAAAGTTTAGTGGGCCCAATTCTTGCTCCAGTATACAAGATGAGAGTTTGTGTCAATAAAATTACTGTAGAAAGATTAGAAACTTTAGACAAATGTTTGATACACACTAAATATATTTGCCTGATATATAGTCACTAAGAACTTATGTTATCCAGGATGTTATCCTATTTCTCAGCATTGTGAAACAAGATACGGGTTCCATATTCAGAATGGTTTGCGCAGCTGGCCAGTCCCACATATGTTGTCTTCTCTTCCGTGTTGGTTCAATGACTTGGAGAACTTTTGACCATAATTTGCTATGGCGTGGGGCCTTAAGTATGAAGAATCTATAATGGATTGCACATATTTATGTTTTAAAGTATGAATACGATGATTGGTGTTCAGAGTTAAGAATTATAAAGTCTCCAATGGTTTATAATGACACGATCTGCTACCATTGGTGAATAAAGTTGTTTGTTGTAACTTTTATGATAGATGAGGTGTTTTCATGGCAAATGCCAAATAAGAAGATTGTCGATCATGCTTAGTTTTCGTACCATACGTCTTTCCCAGTCTCATTGAGGAGCCGTTTGGTTTGCTCACATGAATCACTATTGGTATAGATTTCATTGATGTGTGATATGAGAATAAGTATGAATATTCCATTAGTATTGTTTGGTTTGCTAATTGAGATAAGGGTATCAAATTTCAAAAAAGAAAAAAGTAATCCGTACATTGGAAAAAATAGAGTAAGCATATCACCAAGGTTGTCAGGATCGGGATCCTACCTAGGATCGTTTTTGGCTTTGCAAGATCGTAATCGTAGGATCGGATCGGGATCGTAAGATCCTATCAAAATGTATATATTTTTTTATAAGGGTTGTACTTTTATATTTCTATATAATATTTCATATGATAAACGAATCTAAATGGATGATAAACGAATCTAAATGAATGATAAAAGAAACAGTTATATGTTCAAGTACCGTAGTAGTAGAATATTAGATATATTGCAATGCATATTTGCACAAAGTTACTACATACGTGTACGGTGCACCTACTTCTTGTTTAATATTTTTTATTATAGGTTTTTCGTGATAATATTTATGAAAAAATATAATGTTAATTTATTAGCACGTGATTTGGTAACTTTTTTGTTACAATATATAGATTATTGCAAAAAGATAAAAGAATTGTATTTGAAAATGAAACGACATAATTTATAACGAAGGGCAACACAATTTTTTTTCTTGATGACCAAATAAATTAAATTAGAATATTCTGATAATATTACTGAATTTTTTTTCTTGATGACCAAATAAATTAAATTAGAATATTCATGCTTTTATATGTAACATATAAATAAAATATAAACAAAATCGGGTCAAGTATGTAGATAGTTTACTTCAAAAACAAGCTTCTAATATTTTACAAAGCACGAAATCATTTTTCATAATAAACCCAAAAAGACACATCTAAACTATTTCTAAATAGTCCACAAAAATATAATGATTTTACACTCATTAATATTGCAAGAGACAATTAATTAACAGCACCAAAATAATATTTTTTTTGAAAAAATCTTAGTCATTGGGCTTTAAGACATAAGCTTATACTTAATAAGTTAATATAACAAACAAAAAAAAAAAAAAAAAAAAAAAAAAAAAAAAAAAACCTAATAATAGGCGATCTTATACGATCCGATCCGATCCTACGATCCTACGTGCGATCCTACGATCCTGCTGCGATCCTACCTGGATTACGATCTTGTTAAGATCCTGATCGTTTTTTGTGTGTAGGATCATAGGATCGTACGATCCTACGAGCAGGATCGCGATTTTGACAACCATGCATATCACAATTAATAGGAGAGAGATGAGCAAACAGTAGATCCGTACATTGGTTTCCACATACCCACTTACTTGGCATGGTTTGCAAAAACCCTCGTATTATGGGTTTCAAGACACCCATTTTCAATAAACAAACAACAAATATCACTTTCAAATCCATAGATTCATACCATAACCTCAACCAAACTGGCTCCTCATATAATTTAGTTTTGTAGATCTTGATATCAACATCTTCGGTCTTCTAATTAGTACACAATCGATGATCCATCAAAAACTTCTCTTATTAAGTAGAAACGTAGCAACTTTATTATAACTTATAAGTAGCATCATCTCAGGCCCGAATTTAAGCATGTGCGGCATAGGCGACCGCACAGGGCCTCCATTTTTGGAGGGCCTCCAATGTCAAAATTTTCATTATTATTATGTATTCATTTTTGGAGGATTTAATATTGTTAGAAGATGTTCTAGGATGAAAAATATAAAATTTTGTAGCAGAAAATAGTACCTGCGTTTTAATGGTGGGAGTGAGATATGAGATCTCATGAAGAAGATGACCAAAAGCTAGGGGTGGCCAAAAGCCGGTTTTCCGGTTCCAAACCGGTTTCGGATCATGGTCAAAGGTCAACGAGCCAGTTCCAGTTAAAACCGGTTCGGTTTTTTCCGGATCCAGAGTGTAAAAAATGGGAACCGGTCTAACCGGTTCCGGTTCGGTTCCCAAACCGGTTCCAATGTAAACCAGTCAAAACCGGTTCCCCAGGAACCGGTCGTTAATGTTAACAGTGGCCGTGCCACATTTCTCGAACCGGTTCCTAGAAAAAACGGTGTTGACCGGTTTCTTTTTCGGTTTCGGTTCTGAAACCGGTTTGGATGGCCACCTCTACCAAAAGATGTAAAAAAAATATATTGCGTGGGTCTCCAAGCTTTTATTTGTCTTCTAGCAGTATTTTTAAAGTTCAAGTTAAACCCCTATCTTTTCACTTTATAATTTTAACCTCTTTAAAAATTAGTGGTTTAATATATGGCAATACTTAAACCAAAAGTTTAGAGTAAAACTTTTTTTTTCAGAGTAAACTACTATATTTTTAGCTTAGAACATGTCTTAAAGAAATGGTTTTAGCTATGATGTTTTTGGAAAAAAAAAATACCGAATAGTTCCACCTAAATAAAAGAATAAAATGTACTTACATTATAATATAAGTGGTTACTAATATACGGGCACTTCAAATTTCAGAGTTGAAAGGCCCATTTTTGTATTACAGCACAAGGCCTCCAAATTCCACAAGAAGGCCCTGCATCATCTGCATATTAAGATCACATCATTCACAATCTCACAAACTAGCCTACTAATATCACCCGCAATTTGCACAAAAGCTTCATATTTGGGACACAATATGCAAGTTTTGTGACTTAAACAAGAATGATTGATATTAACTTAATTGACTTAATATTAAAAAAATTTGAATCCAGAAAGTTGTATAAAAGTCATTTGTTTGTGACTTAATAGAGAAATATTTTTCTTCATGAATACACATTTATGACCATCTATACAAATCGTGAGACTCAACCATGGTGATTCTCAAAATAACAGACATTTCGCTTAGGGAAGGGGATTCAAGTCTTACTTATTACCATCTAAAGTTTCTATAAGGTAATCTACATAGAAGGCACAGTATTTAAGACATTATTTGAAATTTAAGTTTCTGGTTTCACCTGCAATATAACAGCACCCAATGGGTTAATAGTATATAGCCGAGTACCCGCGTCTAGCGGCAGCGGTGTATAGTTTCAACCAAAATTTCAATGGCGAATAATTATTTTTCGACAAACTATATTTGTAGCGTTAAAGAATCCTTTTCGAAGAACTGTTTTTTTGATATTGTTTTTCCAGTAACGTCAATCAGTATATAATTATCTTTTCCAATAGCATTGTTTTAAGATTGGACGAATAATAAATTCAAGCATTGTAACTATTAGCCGAGCGACCTTGCGTAGCCGCGGCTGAAGTGTAGTATTATGTGATCTGTTTTTGTTCTTTCTTTTTTTCCGGTTTGTAATTAAAAAACATAACAATTTAACGTCTTACTTTATTATAAGTCTTAAAAGACTTCATGTTTATGTCTTTACAATGAAATCATAAACATATTTAACTAAAGTAATTATGAACACCACCTCATGGTTTCAATAGTAATTTCAAGTTAATTTATTACTTCACAATAATATAGGACTACATTATTTCTTCATTTATTTATGTCATTCCAAAATTCATTAAACCAAGCTCGTGATGCCACTGTTGGAATTATATAACATGACTACTCATATATATAAACAATAAACATCAAGTATACATGCGGAAGCGTAAAGAACATATAATGAATAATTAATTAACTAAAACATAAAAGTATGCGTACCTTTTGATTCTAGCTAAACAAGAATCAATTCCCAAACTAGCAATTAAGATGAACCCTAATTAGGGTTTATAAGGATTATTGGAATTACCCCTTACTGTTTTGTAATTCAATCCAAGATATAATCACAATGTTCTTGTACACACGTACTATTAATGAATTAAAGTAAATGCTAGTTTAATTAACACAAAATAATTTGTTTATGGAAAACAAAAGTAATCGACCCAAACACTTGTTTGGTCGATTGGTTATGACTAAAGAACAAGAAAAACACTTTAGGTTTAGATTATGTGTACAAGAGATAAGAAACAATAACCCCTAGCATTGTGTTTATACTTGTAGAAACTTAGAGTCCAAGTTTGATTAGAATTAGGAAACCCCTATACCTAACCCAACCGGCTATGTAAACCCATAGGATTTCCGGAACCTTCTTGACTTCTAATTTCAACTTTAGTCCTTTCCTTTAACATTTAACGACCGTTAGTCCATTACGTGTAATTACTTAACGTTTGTTATTTGTTTTGTGTAAATAATAACTAAATATAACATTTTATATTTAATTATTAAACTTTAATTCTCATACGTAAAGTGTGCAATCCCGTGGTCTCGAGTTCGATCATAACTTACAACTACTAATTTATATCCATTAAACCAACACATTTCACAAACAATATGTAAGTATGTTTGTACAAGACAACAGCTGCGATATAAGTATTAGACTAAAATACACCGTTCGTCCCTAAACTTGTACATGCGCATCACATTGGGACAAACCTTGCTTTTTTCATCGTTGGGAGTCCAAAACATGAGTTTTATACTCTAGACAAGTCCCTTGACCAATTTTCCGTTAGTCAACGTCTGTTATTTTCCCCATGTGCCTTGCACATGAGGGCAAAATGGTCATTTCATTGTTTTGGTTAATTATTTGGTGGCAAGACTGGTACAACCTTAGGGACTAACGGTGTATTTAATCAATAAAATTATACCATCACTACCACCACCGTCCCTTTATCTTCATCATACTTCTCTCTCTAAAAGTAACACCATCACTATTCTCAAATCTCATAAACTCCTCCACAAAAAAACATAATCTCAATCAAACACCATCACCATTCTCTCTCTAAAATTAATATCATCACCATTTTCAAATCATGTAGGTTAGATTAAAGACCCAAAAAATTGCAGTGCACACAAAATGAGTTACCATATCAAATTAACACATCATGAACAAAGAACATTAAATCAAATTTAAATACTAAATTATCTTTTACATACGTCACAATTTTACCAGCTCTTTAACCAATTGTACTAGAGATCTAATTTGGTTAAAAAAAGATGCAATAGTATATAACAAATTGACTTGTCACAGTACCGATCTAACGACGAGATCGTTTCAAAATATCAACTCCGCTTTCAGCAGTTAAGACCGGTATACCAACAACACACTTCATCGGAATCTCATTTCGCACTCATTGATGCCCAAACCCTAACTCAACAACAACCAAATGGACATCCTATTCGCTCAGTTCCAAGAAGATCTCCGCTCCAATGACGCCCTCCTTCAATCTGACGCCCTCCTCCAAGCCCTCCAACAATCCACCATCGGTCGCGACATGTCTACCCTCGCCAAATACGCCTTCGAAGAAATCATCGCCTCCCCTTCCTCCGCCGTCTTCGAAAAACTCGCCTTCGATTTCATCCGTACAACTCGTTTAACTTCCGATCTATGGGACACTGTCTTTACAGGTATCACTAATGACCTCACTGTTAATACAAATAAACCGTAAAAATGTTTATTAATATTTTGCGATCTCTTTGTGTTTTGTTGATAACAAATGTAATGTTATCTTAAGTATAATTATAAAGGATACATGTTAGTTTTGTAAAGCATTTACATATAGCCATTTAAATAGAAAAATGTAGTAATTAAGCATTTGTTATAATAGTTTATTAGGAATGGTAAATATCATAACCCATGGACCATAACCCATGGATCTTAACCCATACCCAAAGAGACTTGATACAATGTATACTTAGATACATTGAATCTAGATATAACCCATGGACCAACCCATAACCCATGACCCATAACCAAAAAACCCATGGGCAAAGAGGAGCGTTCCACGGATCCCTAGGATTACACTAGACGGATCCCTTGTGGAAGGGATCCGTGGGATCCGTGGGAACAGTGAAGGAATTTGCCTATAAATAGAGAGCCATTTCTTCATTCTAACTCACCCCTCTTCTTACTAAATCTCTCATACACTCTCATTCTCTTCTAACATATAGATCACTTGATCTAGAGAGTTGTTCTTCTTTTTTTCTATTTGTGATCCTCATATAGGTCCTTCTCTAAGGCGAGATCACGAGCATTCTACAAGTCATCCAAGCAAGGGGTCCTTGATTGATTTGTCACTCCGCAAGATTTCTGTAGCGAAGATCTTGTATTTGTTATTTCACATATTTGTTGTGTAATAGTTGTATTGGTTTGGTCCACCGTGCTACGGACTCGGTATCTAGCTTTGTACCGGAAAAAGTGTAAGCAACGTTGTGAAGGCTTCTCCGCCAAGTTAAGGAGTTTGTTGACATAGTGCTTGAACTCTCGAGTAGGTGACTCGGGGAGTGGAGTAGGGCAAGGAAGGTGACCTTGTAGCCGAACCACTATAAATCAGTTGTGTCATTTCTATCCCTTAACTTTATTTATTTGCTTGCATTATCATTAGATCTACACGTTCTCAACATCTATACGATTTCACATAATATCGAATCTAAAGTTTTTGAAATCAACTTTAAATCGGCAAAACTATTCAACCCCCCTTCTAGTTTTCCACAATTGGTATCAGAGCTAAGTTTATAAAAGTTTTAAAATGAAATTGTATATTAAAAACGTTTCGATCACTATGGGTTCTGAAAATTATAAGGAAGGGCAATCTATGCAACGACCACCACTACTTGAAACTAATGGTTTTATATATTGGAAAAATAGATTCGAAACATATGTGAAGTCTAAAGATATTGATCTTTGGTACATTATTGTTGAAGGTGATTTTGAGGCTACCTCAAATGATGATAAAGGAAATTTAGTTCACATACCTCATGATAAACTAAATGATGAAATGAAGAAAAAGCTTTTTAAAAATAGTGAAGCAAAAATGGTTTTATATAATGCTTTACCGAAAAAGGAATTCGAAAGAATTTCTATGCTTAAAACCTCTAAAGAAATTTGGAATTCTTTAGTTGTAACTCATCAAGGCAACCAACAAGTTAAAAATAATAAAATTGATTTATTTGTTCAACAATATGAACAATTTTCAATATCGGATGAGGAAACTATAGATCATTCATTTGCTAACTTTAATACTATTATTACATCTTTACAAGCACTTGATGAATCCTTTTCTAGCCGTAACCATGTTAGGAGATATCTAAGGGCACTTCCATCGAAGTGGAGATCCAAGGTGACGGCAATCGAAGAGTCAAAAGATTTGACAATCCTCACCCTCGATGAACTCATAGGCAACCTAAAAGTCTACGAGCTTGTCCTTGCTAAAGATTCCGAAGCCTCAAAGGTGAAAGAGAAACACAAATCTCTTACCCTTAAAGCCAAAAAGGCTTCGAGCGATGAGGAGAACTCATCTTCGAGTAGTGACGACGAAGAGTACGCTATGGCGGTAAGGGAATTTAAAAAGTTCTTTAGAAGAAAGGGTAGATACGTCAAACAACCGTATGACGATAAGAAAGGCTTTCGGAAAAGCAAAGAGGACGAGAAGCCAAAGGATGATCGCACTTGCTTTAAGTGTGGGGACCCAAAACACTTTATTAGTAAGTGTCCCAAACGGGATGATCAAAAGGCGTTCGTAAGCGGCACGTGGGGAATGAGCGACGAGGGGGATGAAGAAATTTGTCTTATGGCAAATGACGAGGTATGTCTTGAATACTATAGTAGCTCATCACTTGATGACGACTCATTGCATAATGAATATGATAAACTATGCAATATTAGCTTAAAACTAGTTAACAAAAACAAGCTTTTAAAGAGTCAAAATAAACGTTTAGATAAAGAAATCATATAATTAAAAGCAAAACTAAAACGCTTAGAGAAAGGTAAAATAGCAAGTGGTGAATGTGAACTTTGCGTTCAACTTCAAACACTAGTGGATCACTTAGATTCTAAAATTGCTAGAATGAGCACGAACACTTTAGATAGGTAGTCAACAACTTGATCCATCAACTAGTGAAAGTAAAGAAACAAAATTTGTTAAAGAACTAGAAAAACCAGCCACTATTGTGGCGGATCCCATGGATCCTCTAAAAGGGGAACCGGCCAGTGTAGAAAAAGGGATCCGTGGATCTGCTGTAGCAAACATTAGCAATAATGTAGCTTCTTCATCTAGAACTGAGTTTGTCATAGTTAATAGGAAGAAACCAAATCATGTCACCACTAGACAACCGCCTCCAAAATATAATCCTACTTTTGCAAGAAACAAAGCTCCATCTTTTTCAAAACCTAACTCATTTAGGAGACCTAATAACGTTTACCCGAAAAGTAACCATCAAATGGGATGGAATCAAAACATGCAAAACGGTTTTCCTTTTCAAAACTTTGCTCCATGGAATGCATACTCATCTTATCCATACATGTCTAACATGAATGGAATGTTTAACACTAATGGACCCATGAACAAATGGGGACCAAACTTTTGAGTTTATTATTGTTTTAGGTGTGCTTAAAGGTCGACCTAGACCCCGATGAATGGGTCAAGGATAGCGGGTGCACAAGGCACATGACCGGCAATAGGAATCTATTCTCCACATATGAATCCATTAATGGAGGTAATGTGGTGTTTGGAAATAGCAAAAGTAGAATCATCGGTAAAGGTACGATTTCTAACAAATCTCTAACCATTAACGATGTGTGTCACGTAGAAAACCTAAACTTTAATCTCTTAAGTATAGGACAAATATGTGATAAAAAGTGCAATGTACTTTTTACCGAAACTGGTAGTAAGATACTTAAAAATGGCAAAATAGTGTATAAACAGGATATGAATTCTCTAATTTCAAATCCAAAAGATGCACTGTGTGTAGCAATTACCAATCTCTAAACAATCTTTAGCATGGAAATGG
>BPTQ01000008.1:13090505-13130745 GCA_019973895.1 Chrysanthemum seticuspe | reverse complement strand
CATGGGAATTATATAGATTTATAAGAAAAATGCCGAAGATCCACACTATAAAATCCCAGAAGAACTTTGGATCGTGTATTCGTTTGTGATTTGTACTATAGGCCGGATGAACGGCACTCCATCTCTTCCGATGGATAGTACGGTGCTATAAATCATAATAGTTGCCTAAGAGGCAGGAGCAGAAAACACTCAAACCACAGTCTACTGTAACCTCAGGATTAACCAAAACTGAGAAGATCTGGCTTAAAGAAATTGTAGAGGAACTACATAAATCTAACTAATTTCTTCTATGGTAGAAGATGAACAAAATAAACATCTGGTTCTTTCTTTGATTCAAGAGGGTAGTATGAGTAGAGCTTGAGCAGTACGTACTAAAATCTCTTTAGTAGTGTGTACAGAACTGTTCACCTAGGCTTATATTATAGTAGATGTATCTGACACCAAACTCACAAAAGACGAGGACGGAGAATCCGTTGATAATACTAAATATCGTGGCATGATAGGTAGCCTTCTCTACCTCACGGCAAGTAGGCCGGATATCATGTTTAGTGTTTGCTTATGTGCTAGGTTTCAAGAAGACCCTAAAATATCACACCTAGAAGCCGTAAAAAGAATATTTAGATATATTAAGGGTACAGCACAATTAGGATTATGGAATCCTAAGGGCACGGGAGTAGAAACAATTGTATATGCAGATTCTGACCATGCAGGTGATTACGTTGATAGAAAAAGTACAAGTGGGGTATGTACTTTTATGGGATGTTGTTTAACATCATGGTTTTCTAAGAAACAAACGGCACTTGCAATATCAACAACCGAAGCCGAGTACGTCTCCGCCGGCAAAGCATGCCAACAAGCACTATGGATGAAACAAGCGTTAGTAGACTACGACATCCATCTAAGCGACATAGCCATCCTATGTGACAACAAAGGTGCAATCGACTTAAGCAAGAATCCGGTATTACATTCTCGCACAAAGCATATAGAGATTCGTCATCACTTCCTAAGAGACAATGTTCAAAAGGGGAACATCTCTGTTGAGAAGGTTGCACCCGAAGACAACATAGCCGACGTCCTCACCAAACCGTTGAAGCGGGAACAATTCAACCTACTTCGTCTTGGTCTTGGTCTAATGGAACAAACGTCATAACTTAATTGACTCTACAAGGTATGTAAACACTAGCCTTCTTCTTTCTGAGTCTAGGATTTCTATTTCACGCACAACTCACAAACAATACGGGAATTTTCAAAACCCAAGATAAGTCTTCCATTTATAATTTTTTTTACACATAACTACATACACATTTTTAAAGAAAATCTCCTTTCAAAATGTTTTCTAAAAAGAATGATACCTTCCCGTATCAATTTCACAAAAGCAATTTCTCACGTCTAGGACAAATCGCTTTTTCATTATTAATACAAAGTAAAAACCCGTTTTCATTGCATCTCATGTCTTTTGAATGCTAAAGGGAACATATAACTTATATGTGTTTTCGGGTACATTCATTTAAGCAAAAATGAATTAGGAGCATTGATAACACAATATTACGTACTTATGTACCAAATGTGTGTTTTCGGGTTATCTCAATAGGATTTATTTTTCTCTAGTTATTTTCCTTTTCTTTTTAGAGGTCGAGAAAATCGCAACTCCAAATAGTTTGCATATAGGCACACAATAGGCAAAAATGTTTCCAAAAAGAAAATTTTGTGCTGCCTGAATCACCAGACCCACGGATCCCAGCCTTCATGCTGGACGGATCCCTCAAGGGAAGGATCCGTGGGATCCGTGTAACAGAAGCTGTTTTCAACTTCTATTTTTTCACTTTGGATGAAAAATCCACATTTGCTTCATTTTTGGGAGTGTGCTCTTTAATGCTTGTGTTCTCATGATCACATGCCTTGAATTCATATCTAATCATTAGATTTTAATCCACATTTTGGGTCAAGCATTCATTACAATGCTTTGTTTTTCTATATATATAACTCCCAAAATGCTTGCATACTCCATCTCCTTCTCACAAACACACTTCATCATGTCATCCAAAAACCCTTTAGGAGAATCATCTAGTACAAACAATCATGATATCCAAACCTTTGTACTTCCACCATCCAAAATACCACAATAAAATGCTAGGATATCCGCACGGATTAGTATCCGATCTTGTTGTTTAGCAAAACCAACCTCAAATGATTCATCCTCAACAAATAACTCACCACAAGATGCGTCCATTATAGCACCACCCTCATCACCAACAAGTACACCAACTTCATCACCACCTAAAATAACTCTTTTGGAACTCCTTAAGACTCCAACAAGATCTAACCAACCTAAAGAAAAAGAATTAGTCTTTTCAACACCCCCCACATCTCCGAATACTATATTTCAAGATCTTGAAACATCACCACCATTAGCTCCCATCACATCACAAGAACATCTAGGTTCTTTTCCACCACCATTTACTAACATTCCGGATATTGATCAATATTTTCCTATTTTTCCACCACAACTTCCGCATAACTCAAATCAAAACAACCCGGAAAACTTCCGCACTCATCACCCACATCATTTACATTGTGAACATTGCCAATCCACTAGGGAAATTGCAATAGAAGTTAGGGAAGAAATGCGTTTCATACTCAACCTCATCCTTGATCGCATCAATACCATTACTCATCAAAACCTCCATCCATAACCTTATGCAAGCATGGAAGGAATCACTACTACTACTTTCTACTTTTAAGTATTATTTTTGAAGTCATTTTCAAGAACAAGTCTTGTTCTTATTTTTTACATGCTTGTAAGTGGCATACATACCACTACAATTTGTTGTTTTATTACAAGGCCTTGTTTACATACCTTGGCTCCCAATCTTGATTCTCGGCAATCACAAGATTATATAAGCATGTTACTAACATTTCTTTTTGTAGGATTTTTATTTTTCTTCACTTGACGCCCCAAACAAGGGGGAGTTAGAAGTTTGTTTATTTCTTCCAAGGGTTAACTTTTTGTTTCGACAAAAAGGGGGAGAAGAAGTAAAACTTAGGGCTTTCAAAACTTACATCTATTCTTAAGTTTTACTCATCATAACATTATGTTTTGTCATCAAGAAAAAGGGGGAGATTGTTAATACAAATAAACCGTAAAAACGTTTATTAATATTTTGCGATCTCTTTGTGTTTTGTTGATAACAAATGTAATGTTATCTTAAGTATAATTATAAAGGATACATGTTAGTTTTGTAAAGCATTTACATATAGCCATTTAAATACAAAAATGTAGTAATTAAGCATTTGTTGTAATAGTTTATTAGGATGGGTAAATATCATAACCCATGGACCATAACCCATGGATCTTAACCCATACCCAAAGAGACTTGATACAATGTATACTTAGATACATTGAATCTAGATATAACCCATGGACCAACCCATAACCCATGACCCATAACCAAAAAACCCATGGGCAAAGAGGAGCGTTCCACGGATCCCTAGGATTACACTAGACGGATCCCTTGTGGAAGGGATCCGTGGGATCCGTGGGAACAGTGAAGGAATTTGCCTATAAATAGAGCCATTTCTTCATTCTAACTCACCCTCTTCTTACTAAATCTCTCATACACTCTCATTCTCTTCTAACATATAGATCACTTGATCTAGAGAGTTGTTCTTCTTTCTTTCTATTTGTGATCCTCATATAGGTCATTCTCTAAGGCGAGATCACGAGCATTCTACAAGTCATCCAAGCAAGGGGTCCTTGATTGATTTGTCACTCCGCAAGATTTCTGTAGCGAAGATCTTGTATTTGTTATTTCACATATTTGTTGTGAAATAGTTGTGTTGGTTTGGTCCACCGTGCTACGGACTCGGTATCTAGCTTTGTACCGGAAAAAGTGTAAGCAACGTTGTGAAGGCTTCTCCGCCAAGTGAAGGAGTTTGTTGACATAGTGCTTGAACTCTCGAGTAGGTGACTCGGGGAGTGGAGTAGGGCAAGGAAGGTGACCTTGTAGCCGAACCACTATAAATCGGTTGTGTCATTTCTATCCCTTAACTTTATTTATTTGCTTGCATTATCATTAGATCTACACGTTCTCAACATCTATACGATTTCACATAATATCGAATCTAATGTTTTTGAAATCAACTTTAAATTGGCAAAACTATTCAACCCCCCCCCTCTTCTAGCTTTCCACACTCACTTTCCCTGATCCTGACGTCACTGCTGCTGCTATTTCTATACTATTCCTAGTTATAAGCTAGGGAAGCTGATTAGTGACTGTAGTAAGGAGATTAGTTTTTGTTTCAAGTCCACTAATGTAATGGTTGTTAAGAATGATATCAATAAGATGAATTCTTCTGCTTACTTGATTGAGTCTTCTAATATGTGGCATGGCCGTATTGGACATGTAAATTTTAATTCAATACGTCGTTTGATTAAATTTAATTGCATACCTAATTAATTTCCGTATTGACTCAAAATATAAATGTGAAACTTGTGCTGAAGCCAAACTTACAAGATTATCTTTCAAATTGGTTGAACGAAAAATCGAACCACTTGATATGATACACACTCACATATGTGATTTGAAATCACTACCCACAAAAGGTGGCAATAAGTACTTTATCACGTTTATTGATGTTGTACAAAGTATTGGTATGTTTACTTACTGAAAAGTAAAGATGAAGCTATAGAAAAGTTTGTTCTATACAAAAACGAAGTTGATAATCAACTTAGTAAGAAAATCAAGGTGGTATGAAGTGATAGAGGAGGTAAATATGTGTCTCCATTCGCTGATCTATATGCAAAACAATGAATTAGACACGAGTTCACTGCTCCCTATTCACCTCAGCAGAACGGTATTGCCAAAAGGAAGAACCGTACCTTGAAAGAAATGGTTAATGCCATGTTGATAAGTTCTGGTCTAAGTCATGACATGTGGGGGGAAGCCATTCTAACGGCTACTTATCTTTTAATTAAGATACCTCGTAAGGAAAAAGAAGAGACCTGATGCAGGTTTTACTGACCAGGTTTTAATATTTATAGTTACTCGTTATACCTATGGTCTACCCTAATGCACTAACGGGCAGTGTACCCGGTCGTGTGTAGTGTAGTATTCGGTAAAACCGAGGTCGTCCCAAGAGCTATGTGTGTGGATTTAAACTAAGTCTAAGTGTCACAGATTTTAATATGATTTTGATATTGAATTAACTAATTAACTACTAAAGAAAATAAAGGCGAGGGTTGTGATCAATAGAGGAGAGGGATGATAACCTAGTTAATCATCCTAATTAGTAGTGTTTACGTCTAATTACTTTACTTCAGGTGGGGTCAAATTCGCTAGGACAACATTTGATCAGTTCGTCCTAACCTATCAGCAAAGGGTCCCACTGGAGAAGTCAGGTGCCCCCCATAAGTCCAGTTGTTCCTGGTCCCCTAAGCCAAGTCATTAAGTACCGCTACATGCTAGATTCATAATAGTGAGTGCCCGGGCACTAGAAACTTAAACACTCACCCCTTACTTTTTAAGTTCATCCAAACGGTAGGTGATCAGTTGGTCAAATCGCACAAGTAGAAAGGGTCGTCAGTTGGTCATATCTTACCCTTCCCATCTCAGTCTACTTACTTAGGGTCAGTTGGTCATATCTCCTAAGTAACTAGCCTCTACCGCCATTCAAAACTACCGAAACAAGGGTAGCTACCAACAAACTATGCATGCATACACTTAGAAATAATTATACGGAAGCAATGTAAACACAAACAAAATAATTAAGGAATCATAACTAGGCCAACACCTAGAGGTGTTTAGCTGCTCATATTAACTATAATAATCAATTCAATGTTTAATGTTACGAAATACATGAATTGAAAGTAAAGAAAAGATAAAAAGCTAATGCTTATCGTAGGGGAGTGATTTCTCCCTTGGAGATAGCTCCGTATGCTCCTCTAGATCTGCCTTCGACTTCTTCTCATGTTCTCTGAATGTTGTGTGTGAAATAGGATGATTTGAAATGCTAGAAATCGTGGGGTATTTATAGGCCAGATATGGTTACGGCGTAACTAATTATAAGAGTTATGCCATAACATACAATTCTTCATAATTTGCACTAATAATGCTGGTTACGGCGTAACTATGGGAGGAGTTACGCCGTATCTTCAATAAATCTTGGTTACGCCGTAATTGATGCAAGAGTTACGGCGTAGCTTGCAGCTGCGCGGAACCTCATTTGACCTAATATGGTTACATCGTAATCTTGGATAGAATTACGCTGTAATCTTCTGTTAAGTTGGTTTTCTGAGCCACGCTTTAGTTACTGCATAATGTGAGAGAGGAGTTACGCCGTAACTTCTTCAAAGTGAGCATACTATGATAAATCTTCATAAACTCTCCAAATTCGCGTCTCTTTAGCTCCAATGCTCGTATTTTACCTGAAAGTGAAATATAAAGGAAAACAAGTGTAAATCCATATAAATGATATAAAATACGAGCATTATCAGGGGAAATTGACACTAAATATTCAGGACTATTTGATGTTATCAAGACCCCTTATGAATTATGGATGTGAAGAAAACCATCATATCAGTACTTACGAGTGTGGGGGTGTCTAGCAAAGGTAGCTATACCGACTCCCAAGGCCCAAAAGATTGGACCTAAATCTGTGGATTGTATATTCATCGGATATGCTAAGAATAGCATTGCTTATCGTTTCATTGTACATGATTCGAAAAATTCGAATATACAAAAGGGTACAGTAATGGAATCAAGGAATGCTTCATTCTTAGAAAGTACATTTCCTTGTTTAACAAAGGAAACTAGAAGTTCATCTAGAATAGATGACGAAGTTGTCCAAGATAAGAGACAACGAGATGATAATGATCTCCAAGATGAGAGACAAGATCAAATTGAGGAAGAAGAGGTTGAACCTAGAAGAAGCAAAAGGGCAAGAATGGAGAAATCATTTGGACCCGATTTTGTTTCTTTTATGGTTGAAAACGAACCTACTTCATACCGAGAGGCGGTTACTTCCTCATAAGGGCCTCAATGGAAAGAAGCCATTAAAAGTGAAATAGATTCTATTTTACAAAATCATACTTAGGAGCTCGTGGATTTACCTCCTGGTTGTAAACCACTAGGCTATAAATGGATCTTCAAGAAGAAGATGAAAGCCGATGGCACCATTGACAAGTACAAAGCAAGATTAGTAATAAAATGATTTAGCCAACGAGAAGGTCTTGATAACTTTGATACGTATTTGCCTGTTACGCGAATAACCTTGATTAGGATGATACTTGCTATTGCCGCTTTAAGAAATTTGGAAGTTCACCAAATGGATGTGAAAACGGCATTTCTAAACGGAGATTTAGAAGAATAAATCTACATGAACCAACCTGAGGGTTTCATGGCTCTTGGACAAGAGAACAAAGTTTGTAGGCTTGTTAAATCATTATATGGCGCAAGCTCCCAAACAATGGCATCAAAATTTTGACCACGCCATGCTAGAGAGTGGATTCAAAATTAATGAATGCAACAAGTGTGTTTATTTCAAAGACATAAATAGTGGATATGTAATCTTGTGTTTATATGTTGATGATATGCTTATCGTTGGCAGTAACGACAAGATGATCAAATCTACTAAAGACATGTTGAAATCAAAGTTTGACATGAAGGATATGGGTTTGGCTGATGTGATCCTTGGAATACAGATCATACGAACTCAAAATGGACTTGTGTTAAGTCAAGCACATTATGTGGACAAAACTCTTAATACTCATAATGCGGGGGATTTCGGCCTAGCTAGAACTCTAATTGACACCAGTAAGCATTTATCTAAAAATAGAGGCATATGTGTTGCCCAATTAGAGTATTCAAGAATTATTAGCATGTTAATGTACTTAATGACAGGTACCCGACCTGACTTAGCATATGCTGTTAGCAGGCTAAGTAGGTATACTAGTAATCCAAGCTATACACATTGGGCAGCTATGACTAGGGTATTTCATTATTTGAGATACAATCGCGATTATGGGCTGCATAATGATAGATATCCAGCTGTTATATAAGGATACAGTGATGCAAATTGGATATCTGACATAAAGGATTCTAGATCGACTAGTGGATATGTGTTTACACTAGAAGGGGCGGCTATATCTTGGAAGTCTTCCAAGCAAACTGTTATAGCTAAGTCCACGAAGTTATCGCGTTAGATAAACGTGGACAAGAGGCGGAATGGCTACGTCAATTCGTAGAGGACATACCAAGGTGGCCTAAACCGGTAACGGCCATTAGTGTACATTGTGATAGTCAATCGGTAATTGGCAGAGCTCATAGCATAATGTATAATGGAAAGTCCAGACATATCCATCGGCGACATAATTCGATACGACAACTACTCTTAACAGGAGTTATCTCAATTGACTATGTGAAGTCAAAGGATAACATCGCGGATCCGCTTACGAAAGGCTTAAGCAGAGAGTTGGTTAGTAAGTCGTCTAAAGGAATGGAACTAAAGCCCTTGAAGGAATAAGTTTCTATGAAGGAAAACCTAACCCATTTTACTGGAGATCCCAAGATTTGGGTTCAATAGGACAACCTAATCATAGAAATGTGGGGGAAGTCACGTCAATGTAGGGGAGTCACTAAATATTGTAACTTCCTAGTCCATTCCTATAACAAATGTGACTTGTTGAGAGGTTTAACATATGGCTTTAATGATTCAGGATGAAATCACAAAGCATAATGATTCGAGATGAAATCACAAAACATATGTTTCTAATGATTCAAGATGAAATCACCTATGTGAGAGAGAAGTGGGGTCGCTTCGAAGGGAAATGTGGGGGCGCAATTCCTAAGAGCTCTTGCAGAACCAGGCTAGTATTCGTGACCATAACGAATACAACTATGAGGACTTGATAGTGTCAGGGAGAGTCTTGTGTGAAGTGTAATGTCGTCTACGTAAAGAGAGGCTGAGTTCAAGGACATCGCGTCTACTCAGATCTAGGAGACTAAGTGCATCTCACAAGGGAATGTTCAAATGGTTACACCTACATATCCTGTGCAAGACTTAACTGTGGAAATTTCACCAAAACTTTCATGTGTTTTCGATCGATCTCCATTCATGTGGGGGATTGTTAGAAAAATGAGTTTTGCAAAGTGGTTTTTGCAAACTTTGGACATTATTTATTGTATGTATATGTTACATATATTTGTGTTGGTTGGGGGGCATTTTGTTCTCCTCAAAGAGAGCTTCGCAACGAGCTAAAGTATGTCCAAAATGGAGTAGAAATGAATGAGATGTCGTGTCTCAAAGTGAGGCACAAAATGTGGAAAAATAAACTATCCCACATCGCCTAGAAAGGGATGTCGAGACTAGTTTATAAGGAAATCATATTATTGGATATCAAATTTCTTTAGGTTGGTTAATGTCCCACCCCTATGTGCGCGCGCGCGCAGGGGGTGCAGAAAATGAGATTTCCGGGCCAAAATAAGTTCGAAGCTTCTGAACTCATGCGAGCCCGCGCGACCTGCGGACACGAATGCAGCTCTAAAATCTCACCTATGAGGGTATCTTTTTGCTAAGAAATTTCGTTTCCTTATTTAATAATTTTTCAGAATATTCTGTAATCTATTTTAGGAATAGATTTAGACTTTGTGGCTAAGTCTTAACAGAATATGTTATGTGGTTTAGTTATATGCAAATCGTGTTATAGAAATAACAGATATGCATATTACTTTATTTTTCTGGCAGATATCCTGTCTTGGTGACCAAGACATGTATTGCCTATAAAATAAAAAATTTTCATTCAGTTTTATGTATCCAAAAGGCAGCTCATTACCTACAGAATTCCAGCAGTCTTCTCGATCAAGAACGCACAGTTTTTTCGTGAATTTTCAGGAAAGTTTGTCAGGTCCGGCTGTACAACATCTTTGGACGTTGTACCATGGGAAACAGATGGCGAATCTGTTTTAAGGGAATCGTGTTTAACACGAGCCTCGACCAACCTTTACTACTTTCGTTTATTTAATGTTCTTAGAGTATGTCTTCTGCTTCTACCCCGTTCTGTCTGTTATTTAATTTTCTGTTATTATTTAATTTCTGTTATTTATTATTTGTAATATGATTTTATAATAAAAGTGTACACCGTTTTCCACACATATGTGTATCCTGATTCGTTGCATAGATTATTCATACTGCAATCGAGAAAGGTGGTGAACTTGAATTAAGTTGGTGTCGTAAGTTACTAATCTTGATTTTGTATAATGTGATGAAATGGGCAAGGTCGGATTGACCAAACAGTGATCCATTTTTGTTGCATTTTTTGAAATTTTTTTATTACATATAAAGGTTCTTTCAGTTCAGGTTACTAAATTTGTGAGTAAAGAAATGATATAGGAGGTTTATGCATAAATATTAGCATGTGAGTGACTTTGATCGCATAGTTTTTTTTAGTCGGGAATGCCTTTTACATATGCGGACTTGATATTGTGAGACAATCGTATCTGTTGTATTCAATGCATAATAAGTTTACAATGGTAGAATATAAATAGCATTCCAATGGGCTAAGCCCATAATACAAATATAAGCCAATACAAAGTAATGATCTGCTAACATCCTTCCGCAGTTTGAGCTGTAGAGGAACAAACACTCAAGCCGGAGCGAAACTCATCAAACAAAGCAGTAGGTAAGCCTTTTGTGAAGATATCTGCATACTGATAACGTGAAGGAACATGAAGTACACAAACATGACCCGTTGCCACCAAATCACGAACAAAATGAATGTCAATCTCAAAGTCTTTCGTGCGTTGATGTTGCACGGGATTACAAGAGAGATAAACAGCACTCACTTTATCACAGTAAACAATCATAGTAGACGAGAGGGGTGTATATAGCTCACGCAAAAGATTGTGTAACCAGCGAGTCTCAGCCACTGCGTTAGCAACTCCGCTATACTCAGCTTCAGCACTGGAGCGAGACAGTGTAAGCTGACGCTTAGAAGAGCAAGAGAGAAGATTGTTGCCAAGAAACACACAATAACCTAAAGTGGACCGGCGTGTAGTAGGGCAACCAACCCAATCTGCATCTGAGTAGGCCACCAGAGATGATGTCGATGCGGAATAAAGCTGTAATCCATAGTCCAAAGTCCCCCGAACATAACGTAAGATCCTCTTAAGAGCAGAGAAATGTGCCTCCTGAGGATCATGCATAAAAAGACAAACCTGCTGAACAACATAAGATATATCCGGTCTAGTAAAAGTAAGATACTGCAGAGCACCCGCAAGACTGCAATACAAAGTGGGGTCAGAAACAGGATCACCATCAGCTGCAAGTTTGGTGTCAGTGTCAACCGGAGTCCGGCAAGGGTTACAAGTGAGTATATTGGCATGCTTAAGGACACCAGTACCATACTTCGATTGAGAAAGAAACATCCCCGAATTATTTCGTGTCACAAAAATACCCAAAAAATAATTAAGAGAGCCAAGATCAGTCATGGAAAACTCTGCATGTAAAGAATCAATATTTTTCTGTAGGAGTGTGGATGAAGATGCGGTCAATACTATATCATCAACATATAACAATAAATAAGCAGTACTCGATCCCTGGCGATAAATAAAGAGTAAAGTGTCACATCGACTATGGTGAAACCCAACACGAGCAGCATAAGTAGCAAACCTCTGAAACCAGGCCCTAGGAGCTTGTTTAAGCCCATACAATGATATCTGCAAAAGACACACATGATCGGGATGATCCGGATCCCAAAAGCCAGGAGGCTGATGCATATAAACCGTCTCAGATAAATGACCATGTAGAAATGCATTCTTAACATCAAGCTGGTGGACAGGCCAATGTCGGGAAACAACCAAACTAAGAACCTTACTAATACTAGCCGGTTTCACAACCGGGCTAAAAGTCTCATCCACATCAATACCTGTAAGTTGTGTACTGCTATTCCCCACAAGGCGAGCCTTGTAGCGGTTAAGACTACCATATGCATTATGTTTGTGCCGAAAAAGCCACATGGAATGAACAATGTTCGCGTCCGGTGGTCGAGGCATGAGAATCCAAGTTTTATTTTTAAGGAATGCATTATATTCATCTATCATAGGATTATGCCAATTGGGGTCACAAAACGCATGGTTGTAAGATTTGGGAAGTGTTGAAATAGTAGACACATGTAATATAAAGCGTTGAGTAGGACGATTAGAACCAACACGAAAGCGAGTGACCATGGAGTGAGTCGACACAGGATTGGGATTTGCAGTTTGGGTTGGTTGAACTGAGGTAGTTGACTGGGGAGGTGTGGTGTTATTTTGAGTGGGTTTTGGGTTAGTGGATGTAGTGTATTGGGCTTGTTGTGGTGGGTTGCGAGTGGATGAGTGAGGAGTGGGTGGGTCAAGACTGGTAGGGTGCTGCGTGGACTGTTGGGTGACAAGGGGTGTTGTTGAAGAATGGGTGACGGGGTTAGTTAATAAATGTTGTTGAATAAGATTAGGGGAAGTGTCTAGAAATGTATACGAGGGTGATGAATTTGGAGTCATAGACCCGTAGGTAAAAATCGTCTCGTCAAAGGTGACATGACGAGAGAGGATTATCTTGTTAGTGTTAAGATCTAGACACCGATCCCGCGATGGTTTATGGAGTACCCAATAAAAATGGCCGGAGTGGCACGTGGTTCAAGATTATGGTTGGTGTGTAAGTGAGGGTAACAAAGGCAACCAAAAACACAAAGATCCGTGTAGTTGGGTGTGGTCTTGTAAAGGCGTGTGTGAGGAATCTCATTTTGTATGGCAGTGGAAGGTAAGATGTTTAAAAGGTAGGTGACCATGTGGAGGGCTTCGACCCAAAAAGTGGGTGGTAAATGTGCTTGAAATAAAAGGGTTAGAATAAGATTGTTAATGGTACGAATCATTCGCTCAGACTTACCATTTTGTTGTGACATTTTTGGGCAAGAGAAACGAATGGTAATACCATTAGAGGCAAATATTTGGTGTAGGGCATTGTTATCAAACTCTCCCCCATGATCACATTGCAGAGATTTAATGTCATAATTAAATTGGTTCTTAACAAAAACACGAAAATGAACAAATTTTGACAAAGCATTAGACTTGTTACGTAAAGGATACACCCATAGATAATGCAAAAAATGATCTAAAAACAAGACATAATATTTAATACCTGTAACACTTGAAAGTGGTGATGTCCACAAATCAGAATGAATAATATCAAAAGGAGACTTAACAATCGTCTTAGAAACCGAAAAAGGAAGTCGCATGTGCTTGCCAAGTTGACAAGCATGACAAAGCACGGGAGACTTAGTCTTATTAAGTGAAATAAAATTATTAGAAACTAAAGTACGTAACACATCACTTCCTGGATGACCAAGAAGCTGGTTTCACGTATGCTGTCTGACAAGAAAAGCTTGTGGTGTGGTAGGGTTGGTGACGGGATATAGATCATATGTGCTGTCACATCTAAGTAGAATTTGACGGGTCCAAAAGTCCTTCACAGAAAAACCAAACTCATCAAACTCAACGGTACATTTATTTTCACGAACAAATTGACGAACCGAGATTAAAGTTTTTGACACTATTGGGTGTAATAAGAAAATTATTTAAATGAAGAGGACGGTAGGGAGTAGGCAAAGTGTTATGGCCCATGTTGGTGACAGGAATGGATTTTCCATCACCAACAAGAACAGATGGATACACGCAAGAATTAAAAATAGTACTAAGATTATTAGTAGATGAGTTAAGATGAGATGACACACCCGTGTCCATGTTCCAATTTGCATTGGTTGGGTCTTGAAGTGTCATGGCATTGAAGGCTTGAGGAAGAACCGTCTCTTGACCAGGTGGCATGGACTGCGAAATCGAACCGGTAGCGATGCTTGTAAGAAAAGCTTGTTGCTGTGGAGTAAGTTGTTGGGTGGGGTGGACATTAAAACCCGGTGGCATAACAGGCCGAGATCCTAACAAGTTGGACTGATGTGACTATAATTGGGCCAACAAGTTATTTTGGGCCTGTAAGATAGCAAGTAATTGTTGTTGACCACCTAGACCAAGCCCATTGGACTGATGAGACAAAGCAATATTACGAGTGTTATTATGTTGAACAGTGGGTCGCGAGTTTGCATTAGAGTTGTTGGCCTGTGTATTGCTTCCACGTTGTGAATCATGAATAAACCTACAAGTATTGCCCTAGCGACAAAAACCTCGTCCAAATTTATGACATACCTTAGTTCTTGTGGTGTTGCGAGTATCACGATCACGATTATTACGAGACTATTGACTACGAGTAGTGTTTGTCTCGGCTAGCAGAATCTGTGGAGCACTCGAAGTAGTGTTGGAGGACAGAATGGGCGACTTAGACTGTAGCCGCATCTCCTCGGTCGAGACCATTGATCTCATTGTTGCAAGATCAGGAAAGGGATCTTTATGAGCGATTACGGTGGCAAGATTGGCGTATTTGTCACTTAAGCCATTTATAGCATAAGTAACAACATCATCATCCGACGTGGTCGAGCCAAGGTCGTTGAGAAGAGTGGTGATAGACTCAATCTTTGAGAAATATGCATCAGTCGTTTGATCACCCATTTGTATCACACGTAGCTCACCTTTTAAGGCAATTGTTCGTGTGCGTTTGTTCTCTTGGAAGATTGCTTCGACTTGGTCCCAAGTGGCTTTAGCCGTTTTAGGGTTTGCTTTTATTAGCCTGCGTTGAAGAGTGGGTGAAAGGGTGAGAAGATCCAAGATTTGACAATTGAATCCGCAGTTACCCACTCATCAGTCGGTGGAGGCGATGTTGATGTGCTTGCTGCCGTACCTTGGATGTGCGTTAAAACACCAAAGTTTTGGCAGTGAATGGTGAAACAATAGCACCAAGAGGAGTAGTTTAACTCCTCAAGGTCGAGTTTGACGGGTACTAGGTTGTTGATGTTGTGTAACGCGTACAGCTTTTCAACGAGGGCGAGAGTGGATTGTGGTGATGGTGTGTTGGATTTTGTCATGATAGAGGAGGATGATCGACTGTTAAGTCAGGTTGGGAGGTTTAGGGTTTTCTTGAGGGGTCGACTGTTAAGTCGTGTATTAGGGTTTAGGGTAGGGATGGATCGATTGCTTTAGAGGCCTGATACCATGTGAGACAATCGTATCTATTGTATTCAATGCATAATAAGTTTACCATGGTAGAATATAAATAGCATGCCAATGGGCTAAGCCCATAATACAAACATAAGCCAATACAAAGTAATGATGTACTAACAGATATTACAATTCAAGTGTATGTTTCTATTCTAGTGGTTTATGTTGCATGAGTATATATAAATTGTATCTTCTTGGGCTGCTATCGAGATTGATATTTTCTTGCTACACAATAAGGTCAAAAAGAATATTTAATGCAATGATTATGGTCTTATTATTTTTTTTAAAAAGGTTTTAGGGATTTTGATAGAGCTTAATCATTCCAAGGTAGGGATGAGCACGGTACCAAATGAATCCGAACCCGTACCGAATTGGTGGTACCGATATTTTCCCGAGCATGAAAGTATCGGTACCGTACCTTATGGGATCCGGTACCGGTACTCGATATCGGGAAATCGGTACCTATACAGTTTTTCCCGTTTTTTGTTAAACCAAATAGGATTTCAAAAAAAAGGTGAATTTACAAGTGATTTCAAATCACGACGTGACATAAAACGCAACTAACACTTAAATAAATAAATCACCATGATATTCGTAACATACAGACGTTCCAAAACTTATTAAATAGTTTCGGGTTTAATTGTTGGGAGCATTTAAGAAGGATCTATAGATGCCACAATAAGTTTTTCGAACTTTTGGTTTCTTTTCATTTGTTTTACATGACATTTTTTTGACATGGAACGGGCCAACTGGGTGTTTGGATAAGTTATTTAATTAAAAAAAATACTACTTAACTTTCAGGATTTTTTTCGGTACTTTTCGATTTGATACCAGTACCGTATTAGTGGTACGAAATTCTTTTTGGGCTCAATTCATGGTACCGTTACCGTACCATGTGGTGAGAGTCGGTACAGTTTCGATACGGTACTGGTACAGTTCCGGTTCAGAACCGAGGGTCCAAATGCTCATCCCTATTCCAAGGTCGTATCAAGCTAAATAACACTTCTAGAAGAATCATGTGTTAATGAATTCAAGCTAGTGCAATGGATTAAAATTCTTAGATTTTGAAAGGATTGTGCCGTTTTTAAGAAAGAACAAGAAAGAAAATGGCTGGTTTAGTGTAATGCGTTGTGTTTTTGGGATATGTGAGGTATACGAACCGAGAGTTATTGATATGGGTTTTTGGTAATGTTTGAATTATATAACATGACAATCATATATAAAACACACAAAACATCAAAGAAACATGCGGAAACGTATAGGAACGAATTAATGAATAACTAATTAACATAAACATAAACGTATGCGTACTTTTTTCGATTCAAGAATCAATTCAAACTAGCAAGTGATGAACCCTAATTAGGGTTTATAGGATTATATGAATTACCCCTTACTGATTTTGTAATTCAATCCAAGATACCAACAAAAGTATGTTAGTACCACGTTCTTGTACACACGTACTAAATCAAATTAAAGTAATGCTAGTTTTAATCACACGAAAATATTTGTTTTGGAAAAACAAAAGTATCGACACCTTGGAAGGGGTGTACGATCGGTTGGAACAAGAAATACACACAAAACAATTTTAGGGTTTAGACAATGAGTACAAGAGATGAAAAATCAAGACCCTAGGCCTTGTATTTACACCCAATATAACTTGGTGATCAAGTTAAGTTTGGGTTGGGTTGGGATTCCCCTTTGGCCGATCGGTTTGGTATCCCAAAGGGATTCCGGAACCTTCCCAATCTCTATTTTCTAATTGAGTCCTTCCATTTAAGATTTAACGATCGTTAGTCTATTACACCTAATTAACTTAACGTCCGTTATATATTTCGTGTAATTTATAAATAAATATAACATTTTATATTTAATTATTAACTTTAATTCTCATACGTAAAGCGTGCAATCTCGTGATCTCGAGTTCGATCCTAACTCACGACTACTAATTTATATCCATAAAACTAACACGTAAATCATATAATGTTATATGGAATGTGTACATATTGTTTTTTATATCTATTAAGTATATAATACTTTCATTATTTTATCACTCCTATCTAACATATTATTTACTCGAATATTCTTAACAATCGATCATTTATCTGTTCAATGTAAAAAAATAAAATACTTAATTTGTTTCATATTTTTCTCAACATATTTCTCATACTTTATAAGTGTTCATTTAAAAAGTTGTTTTTTTATCAAATTTTTATAAAATTCCATGAAATGTTATTTGTATTTGTTGTTACAAGTTTTATTTATTTTGTTGTTACCTTATTTTTACTCAATGTTCTCAAGCTTAATTAGCAAATAACATTAGATGCCTTTTATATCGTTTATAAATTTTAGTTTATTTTTATGTAGCATGAATATATTCTATTCATACGTCTAACTAACATATCACTTATTCACATAATATCAAAAATCTTTCTTTTCTATAAACATATTTCTTTTCATAACAAAGTCAAATCTAATATTCGACGGTTTTCCAATTAATCCCGTGAATTTCACGGGTCAATAAACTAGTATATGTATATTTGAGGGTGGTCAAGAAGTGTTGGAAAACCACGTAACCTAAAAAGGAAAACCACGTACATTTTACTTTTTACACTCGGATAAAAATGGTAAAATATGTTTATGAGACTTTTGACCTTTTTTTTTGTGAAATAATAGAACCACAAAAAACTTTCACAAAATAATTGGTTTAATTAGAGAGAATAAAGAGAATGTACAGAAAAATGCACAAATCACAAAATAACACCTTATTTTGTAAAAGTTTTGTGAAAGTTCTTTTGTGGTTTTATCATTTATTTTATTTTTATTTTTATTTTATTTTTTCTATAACGCCTCAAAAGTCAAAACTGTGTTTATGACTTTTGGCTTTAGATACATTTAGTAAGGTTTATTTGCATTACCTTAGTACCTTTTGATTTGGACACACACATCTAGATGTAGTATGAGTGTTTAGCGTTGATCGGTGTATATCAATAAACAATAAATGTGTGCAAATTAATTCGCATTTGATAAACATTGTTTCTTCTATATTCTACATTGATTCGATATCAAATTATCGTACCAACAATGACTCATTGTATCATAAATTTGAATGGTATGTTTATCAAATTCAAGTAGTGTTACTAAACGCGGGTTGACCCGCCCAATTGAATCAGGAATCGGTTGGCGACCAAAAGCCGATTTTGAAAAGAAAAAAAATAGATAAATCGCTGGTTAAATCGCGAACCCGTAGCTCGGATTGGTCAAAAGATAAACGGAGTTTTAAAACATTGCTATCAAGAATATGTCTTAAGGATGTGCAAGACTCATCCAACTGTGTCATAAACAACCAAATCATGTCAAATTACAAAGGGGCAACCATTTCCCATATGCACTAACACCACCAAAATAACAAGATGTAAGTATCTGTCTTTGCACCTTACGTATTTTCAAGTTAACGCAATCGCTCCAACACAAGAACCCTCTAATGGATAGAAAATAAGGGCCAAATGACTACATTAAGGTTTTCTTAATTCAAGGTGATCCATCAAGGAAATCTATTTTTCAGGAAAGATGTAGCAACTCTATTTATACTACAATAGTCTCTACTACTTATAATACACGGATGCATCTCTCTTCCTAATAACTTTTCAGACTTTCAGACTTGCAACAAATTGAGCATGATGTACAACACTTGAAAGCACATAATTTTCAGACTTACAACCAAATAAGCATAGTATACAACATATTAATGCACGTATTAAAAAAAGAAAACACCACATTAATGCACATATTAATGCACATATTAATACAAAAGGAGTTACGTGTATGTAAAATTCCAGTCCCACATAGGTTAAAGGAAAAACATTTGACTCAACACCATCTCACAACAACCAAGACCCGATAAACATTAAAGATCTCAGATTCGTGTTTGATGTTATAAAATACGAAATCTTTAAAAAATTAAACACGATCTCTTCCTCGATCTTATAGGTAAAATAAAAATCAAAAAACAACACACCTACCGGAGACATTATAATAGATCTAGAAGACGAAATACACTTCATTCATGAGTTTTGTTAATCTTTGTTCTTGCTGAAAGTAACAAAAGAAAGAACCCAAGCTTGGTTTTTGTTTGTGTGTTTCGTGTTGAGAAAAACTAAAAGAGAACAAAGTGTTTGATTGATGTTCGAGCGAAACAAAAGATTTAGTGTTCAGTTTCGGTAGCAGAAAGATACAAAAGGGTTAAAGGGATGATATTTTTCTAGCGATAAAGCGGCTGCCTTTATATGTTGGATGCTTGTTTTTTGTTTAGGGTTAGAATACGTCTTTAAAACTTAAAACTTGTTATGAGTCAATCACTAAAACTTCTTTGGCCCAGTACCATACTTCATAAAATGTCCAATACTTCTACTTTGGCCCAATATTTTCTTTTTTGTGTTTTTACTTTGTACAATACATGTTTGTTTTTTATTTAGAGTTATATTGCTTAAACATTGGTGTCATTAAAAATAAACATCTGAGCTCACTATATTTATGTTTATTTTACAGAAAATGGACTTGGCTCTTAGTAGTTGATAATGTTTGGTGCTCTATGAATTTCTTTTGTTGCCCAACAGATTGAATATCATACCAATTTAATAAAACATATGAATAACTCATATGGCATTAAGAGAGACTTTAATTTTTGAGACATGGCAAAAATGCCCAAAACTTGCATAGATAAGTTACATATTAATATGACAACAATGAAAGGTACTATATTATCAAGAAAAAAAATACGTTAGATGAATATTCGAAACTACTTATGTTGTTACATTTTCCCTCTTTGTATCAACATTATTTTAAGTTATTTAAATTTAATATTATCGGTATTCGTAAAGTTATTGTTAGGAAAAACATACAATTAAAAAAAAATACCCACCAATAAAACATGAATCTGCTGCTACAACGCACGAGTACCGCACTATTATTTTTAAAATGAATCATACACTTCAGTTTTTCAACATGATTTGGTAACTTTTTTTGTTTGACGAGTATATCACTCGGACTAATTTGCCAACAAGTATATAATATCATACTTGTATATAGTTTACTTTTCATTAAATCTATTCCGACTTAAAGTTTTAGCAATCTGTAATGTTATTATCATAAAATACGCATAATCGAGAAGTTTTGAAGCCGAAAATTTTAGTTACAGGGTACCCGCTGCCGCAACGCGCGGGTACCCAGCTAGTACAATATAAAGGGTGAATATCCTATTCCTAACTCCAATCTTCCGAACCTAAAATTAAGCATTACACACCTGAACATTTCCCATTTAAAACACTCCCAAAACGCGAACCTAATTCCGAACCAAAAAATTAAGTAACCGAATGGAATTAATTGCAACAGTTTGATTAATAGAATTAATTGCAACAATTTGGTTAATAAAATTAATTCCAAAAGTTTGATTGATTACTTTGTTTACCAATAGTATCATCGAAAAGCTAGATTATTACGAGTACATTGTTAATTCAAAAAATGAAAAGATTATTAGACCGTATGTTATGAATAAATTAACGCACCAGATAATTTATTTCGTTATTTGCAAATTGCTTACTTTTGTAATTTGTGAAGTTCATCATCAGACTCGGAAATTTTATCAGATTTATTTAGAGAGATAATGATTCTGATCCCTTCTATATCATGTTTTATGACTTTGGGTTGGTTTTAATTTGACTACTTGATTTGATCTTGCTTGGTTAGACGGTGATTAGTACTAATCGGTTATTGGTTCGTTTTAGTTATATTAGTTAGCACCATTTAAAACTACACCCTACCGTTAATTCAATCATGTGCATATTAAGGTTGCACCATTCACAATCTCACAAACTAACCAAATAATCTCACCGCAATATGCACGAAAGCTATGTACTAAAGGTGAAGGAATCAGAATTTGCAAGTTTAACGACATAAACAACAAAAGGGTGTCTTGGTGACATTTGTAGTGAACTATTGATGTACTGAAGAGGCGTTAAAAAGGTTCATTTTCAACAATGAATTCTACCACCAGTGATGCACGTGGGGAGGATAAGAGGGTTTTTGAAATCTGCAACTCTTTATCCTTATACTTTTCGCTGATGAATATCCTTAGCTTCTTTAGGACAGGTGACCTCATCAAGATGAGCTTCACAATGTCCAATTCACTCTTCACGTCGCTTAAAAAAGTTATTTCTAATTCGCTCAGATGCTCGAGCCAAATATCTTCATAATTTTCTAGAAAACGGGGGTATGTCATCTCATACCCACACCAGGCATCTCATACCCACACCAGTCGTCATACCCATGAAGTCTACAATCTACAAATAAATAGTAGGATACAAGAAAAATTTATGTTATAAACCTGCAGCTTAAGTATCTCTAAGTTCAGGGAGCTTCTGACAAAAAGAGGAATCACTCGGAACCCCGAATACCACTCGAAGAATATACCTTCTACACACAAGTATTTCAGGTGGACTAATGCAATTGGAACCTTCTCATGTGTCCCTCCCAGATTTCCGTTTTGAGCGAAAAACTTGAACCATAGAAAAAATAAGAGATTAATGTAAAGCAATGTTTCTTTTCTCCTAATTGAATCAATAATATACAAATTAAAGTAGATAAGATAACCTCAATGATCCCACGCGATATAGTTAGACTTTCAATCACCATTAAAGACTCGAAGAGGTTAGTAATAGTGGCACCACCGATATTGTAGTACTCGAAACTTTTCTGCACAAACATACGATATGTTCAGATAAGTTGTGCCATTCCCAAGAGGATTGATATTCTATTTTAGTAAAGGAATGACCAGTTCCACGGTCTTAAGCAATATATGGACAAGTAGATAGGAGAAGTACAAGAGTTTTTATAGAAATCTTTGAGTTTTCCACATATAAGCTAGTCAGGCTAGTCAGGCACAGGCTACCAAATCCACTGGAAGTTTTATTTTGTTTTTTCTTTTTTTAGGTTCCCATGATTCCTGACATTTTCGCCTACGTTTTAACCCGTTGAATCTTGTTTCATGTGTAAAGTTACAGGAATTGAGATATAGGTCTGTTAACTGACTCATTGAGAAGAGAGATATAGGTAATGACTTATATTTCCTCTCACCAGACTCGCTAACAAAGTCGATTGACAACTTCTTGACAGTCTTTTTACTTGACAAATGAGATATTATACGGTGAATCACCGTGACAGAACCCCCTGCACATTCAGCAACAGAAAGGGAGACCTCGTGTATTGCCTCATGCATTAAAAGAGCTTGGCCTACACCACGCAAATCACTCCTTTTCAATGTTAGGGTATCCTCAATAACCACAATTTTAGTGATTTTGGTCCAATGATACCTCCATTCCTTAGAGAGGGTACTTGTCCTTACTACATCATGATACGGTAAACGACATAAGATGGTTTCGATTATGCTTAGAGGAAGGTTGCTAATCCTATCCATCTGAGGATATTGATCCTGCTGGCTGCAAAGTTAGTCACACACACAAAATAAGCCTAATACATAAGAGTATAAATCTATATCAGTTTGCACACATAATCTATAACATAAGCATGCAAAATTAACTGATACGAATAAAGCGTGCAACGGAAAACAATCACACACTTTGTCTCTATGTCTCAATTGTGTCATACACTTATTATACATTTCCGTTACTTTAGTTCACACGTTTAACCTGTAATTAACCTAGGAGGTGCATGTCCACTGATTAATTACGCAAACATAATAAGTCTAAGTAACTAGTAACTTGATCCAAACATTTGTTAAAAGATTGCAAACAGAAAATCTATGCATATAAAACTTCAATTAAATGCATAATAAAGTAAAGGTAACTTGGTGAAAAACACAAAAACTGTAAATATATAATCAGTGTCAACTTATATAAATGCAAACCGGATTAACAACTGTTGTAGTTACTGTTTGTCCCACAACTCTAGCTTGAAATCCAAGAAAAAACTCGAAAAACAGAAAAACTAACCCTTTAATTTTTCAGTCGATTCTAATAGTCTAATTTGCCTTATATATCTTTTTAAACCCTAAAAATAAATATATATTATCACCCGTCTTTAATGTGTGTGCCCAGCCCAACATGGAAGTTTAGTGGGCCCAATTATTAGTAACTGATTATTCCTAAAAAATTTATGTGGAATGATTAGAAAGTTTAGAAATATGTTTGATACGGACTAGATATGTTTGCATGATTTCTTCATCGTCAAGGTTCGTTTTTTCAGCCCTCAAAGTTACACAGTTTCTTAAGAAGCAGCAACATGAAGTACTACTGCAGTACTGCAGTAGTGTAGCCATATATAAGTGTATTAATGGCTGCACAAATTGCAAACAGCCATGCACAATCGGTTGGACCCAAAGAACTTATGGTATCCAGGATGTTATCCTATTTCTCAGCATTGGCATAATTTGCTATGGCATGGGGCCTTAAGTATGAAGAAACTATAATGGATATAATTGTTGCATGTGCTTTTGTTTTTTAGTATAATTATGATGATTAGTGTTCGATCAATGGTAAGAATTATAAAGGTCTCTAATGGTTTATGATAGATGACATGTTTTAATGGCAAATGCCTAATAAAAAGATTGTCTCATGCTTAATTCTCGTACCACACGTCTTTCTCAGAATTCATCGTACCAAACGTTTAGGGACAACATTGTCGTCCCTAAGCTTTTTAATAAATCAATAAAAAATATCTCTTATTAAGAAGAAATGTAGCAACTTTATTAAAACTTAAGTAGCATCATCTGCTTATTAAGATCACATCATTCACAATCTCACAAACTAGCCTACTAATATCTCCGCAATCTACACGAAAGCTTCACATTTGGCACGAAATATGCAAGTTTTGTGACTTAAACAAGAATTTATCTTGTTGTCTGGGCAAAATATGTAGTGCTAATAGGTGTTAGAAGGGTTCATTTTCAACAATGAATTCTACCCCTGGTGATGCACATGGGGAGGATATGATGGTTATACACGGGTATAATCAGAATCGTTGAAATCAAACACAAATACTAACTTTATGAGAAATCTGTAAAAATTATGTGTGTTACAATCGGTTATAACTATCCCTATTTATACTAATCGAACCAACATATTGAACCATTGTGATGGTTCGGTTTTGTTCTTGGTTATCCAACCGATGCATCCCTTGGTGGTGATGGTTGGTAATCGGTGGTGATGGTGGTGGTTACACCAAACCGAAAAGACACAACTGTTCAGGTTTGTGCCAATTACAAACTAGTCCCTAGACTACAGTTTCTATGTATTGCATAAATGGTCCTTCAACCTTATTTAACTTAGAATCTACGAGGTTATGTCGGGATTAACCCAACATTCATCCCCCTAATCTTGATCATGTTGAAGGAGATTCTTCACACGAAGTATTTGTCGCATTGTGACGAAACCTTTCCTTGGTAGTGCCTTCGTGAGTATGTCAGCCCTTTTTTGTTCTCCGCTGATGTGCTCGACTGTTAAATCTTCCTTCTCAACGCATACTCGTATGAAGTGATATTTTGTGTCTATGTGCTTGCTTCTTCCATGAAATATTGGGTTCTTCATGAGTGCTATTGCTGATTTGTTGTCCATATAGATTGTGATATTTTCTTCATTAGAGTCTGTTATCTTGCTTAGAAGCAATTTCAACCAGAGTGTTTGACTAGCTGCTATAGTTGCTGCAATGAACTCTGATTCACATGATGATAAGGCTACTGTTCCTTGCTTGTGAGTGCTCCAGGTTATAGGTAAGTTTCCAAAGTAGAAAACTATTCTTGTTTTCCCTTTTTCCTTCTTGAGTGTTGACACCATAACTTCTGTCACTATAGCCTTGAATCGTGTTTCCATCATGCCCGTAAGTTATACCATAGTCTTTGGTTCCTTTGATATAACGTAGAATCTGTTTTATTGTTTTCATATGTTGTTCTTGAGGTTCCTGCATGAATCGACTAAGTAATCTAACTGAAAACTTAAGTCTGGTCTTGTATGTAATAGATATCGTAAACATCCTATTATGCTTTGATATTCCATAAGATCTACAAATTTTTCTTTGCTTAACTTTGTCAGCTTCAGTCCTGGTTCCATAGGTATCTTTGCATCATTGCAGTCCAACATCCGTGTGCCTTTGAGTATCTTAGTCGTGTAGCCTGTTTGCTTTATCGAGATTTCACCCCACTTTTGTGTAACCTTTATGCCTAAGTAGTAGGTAAGTAGTCCAAGATCACTCATTTCGAACTGTTCTTGCATTTGATACTTGAAGAATTCGATTTCCTTCTTCGATGTTCTAGTAACTATCAAGTCATCAACGTAGACTCCGATTAATATAGTTGACGTCTTGTCTGTTCTTGTGTAGAACGCCTGCTCTAATGCACATTTCTTAAAGTTGAGTAACTTTAAGGTTTTATTCAGTTTAGTATACCAAGCACGTGGAGCTTATCTGAGTCCATATATTGCTTTCCTCAATCTGTATACTTTTCCTTTATCTTCTGTATTTATAAATCCATCAGGCTGTGAGACATGTACTTCTTCATTTAAATCACCATGTAGAAATGCTGATTTTACATCCAAGTGATGTACATCCCATTTATTGTATGTAGCCAGTACCAGAATCAATCTTATAGTTTCAATTCTTACAACTCAGGCAAGGACCTCATCAAAGTCTATTCCATGTTCCTGAATATATCCTTTCGCTACTAGCCTTGCTTTATGCTTTAAAATCTCTCCGTTAGCATCTCTTTTTGTCTTGAATACCCACTTTAAGCCAATGGCTTTATGATCCTTTGGTAAAGTAGTTAATTTCCAAGGTTTTTTTTTTTTTTTTTTTTTTTTTTTTTTTTTTTTTTTTTTTTTTTTTTTATGGAGTCGATCTCTACTCGCATTGCTTCAATCCATTTTTCATCCTTTGATGCTTCTTTGAAATTCCTCGGTTCATCTTCAATCTAGTAGAAGTCTTTCTGTGTTATCATATACCTCATTTAGGGTTCTGTATCATTTGTGTCAGTAATTGAAGGTGTGGAAGTTTGGGAATTTGGTGAGAAGTTTATGGATTGTATCGGACTATATTCAGAAGTGTTTGAAGGTGTTGAATTGGTAGGTGAAGGTGTTTCTTCATTTTCGTTGTCAGTAAGGAAATCGTCTTCAGTTTCACTTTCTTGATCTTGTTGAACCTCCTCTGTTTCTTGTGTTCCATTATGTTGTATAATGAAATCACTCCATTCTGGTTCTTTTCGGTTGAAATCTTTGGCGTATTCCTCCCAATTCCATATCTCATCTTCTTTGAATTTTACGTCACAACTGACGCAGACTTTCTTTGATATTGGATCAAATAAGCGATATGCTTTTGATCCAGATTCACTACCCAAATATACCATTTGTATACTTATATAATCTAATTTAGTAAGATGTTGTGAAGGTACCTTTGCATATGCTATGCATCCAAATATTCTGATGTATTGAAGATTTGGTTTTCTGCCCTTCAATGCTTCGTAAGGAGTAACATCTTCTAACGACTTTGTCGGTGTGCAATTTAATAGTAAAATTGCATGTCTAACTGCTTCAGCCCAAAAATTTTTTGGCATCCCTATTGCTTTCATCATACATCTTGTAGTAGAAAGTATTGTCATGTTTTTCCTTTCGACGATGCCATTTTGTTGAGGTGAATATGGTGCAGTTAACTGTCTGATTATCCCGTTCTCCCTACAGTACTTGTGGAATTCATTTGATGTGAATTCCCCTCCTCTATCTATTCTGAACCTCTTTGTCTTGGTTCCATGTTCTTTCTCCACCCTTGTCTTGAATTCTTTGAAGACACCGAATGCTTGATCCTTTGAATTCAAAAAATATTCCCACATATATCTAGAGTAGTCATCTACTAACAGAAATATGTACCTTTTATCCGATGGTGTTGGTGGCAAATTGGTCCGCATAGATCTCCATAAATCAAGTCCAATGCTGTTTTGGATCTGTATTTTGCTTGTTGTGGAAATGGAGCTCTAGCATGTTTTTCTATCAAACAGATGTCGCAGATTTCTGTTGAGCGTTTGATAGAAGGTATTCCCTGAACCAAGTTCTTCGTGGTCATAGACTTTAGGGATCTAAAGTTTAAATGACCCAATCTTTGTGTGCCATATCCATGCTTCGCCACGTAGATTTGCTAGTAAGCATGTTGGTTCCCCTATTCTCAAGTTCGCTTTGTATAGCCTGTTCTTCGACCACATAACTCTAAGTAGTATGTTTCCGTTTGAATCGTACAAGAGTAGTATATTCTTTTCCATTACTACTTTGAAATCGTTCCCTGTTAACTGACCCAAACTCGATATATTACTTCTTAAATTCAGAATGTAATAAACCTGTGATATAGCACGTTGTTCCTTGTTCTTGCATTCCAATAGGATAGAACCTTTCCCTTTAATCTCTACGTATGATCCGTCTCCAAATCGTATGTTTCCAGTGATTTTTTCGTCAATCTCCTTGAAATGTTCCTTCACACCTGTCATGTGATTGCTTGCACCATTATCTAGGTACAATAGACTTTCTTCACCTGGTGAAGTCTTCGATGGTTTGAAGTTTCTTTCATTTAAGAATACTTCATGATGCTCTTCGATTGTAGCTATCAGTAGTGTTGGCTCCAAGTCTTCTTCAATTAGAATTGACTGATCTGCTTCTTGATCCTTTTGAGTTCAGTTTCTGACGTAATGACCAAGTTTCTTGCATTTGTAGCATCTTGTTTTGCTTAGGTTGTGTACAAATTTCTTTTTGTCTTTCTTGAAGTTATTTTGAGAAGATTCCCAGTTTTTCTTATCTGACCTGTAATTGTTTTCTTGGTTGTTTTTGCCCTTGTAATTTCATTGTGCTCTAAAAGATTGCCCTTGACTATCATGCTGGGAAAACATAAGTCTCTTTTGACTATCTGGTTGTCTTTCCCTTTTGCATTTTAGTCTCTCCTCAAACGTCCTCAACCTTCCAATTGCTTCGTCTAGAGACATCTCATCCAAATTCGAGTATTGTTCAATTGATGCAACTATATGTAAGAATCTGTCTGGTACTGCGGTTAGCAATTTTCGTACTAGAGTAGAGTCTTCGAAGGTTAAACCGACATTTATTGCCCTGCTTGCGATACTTGAAAATTTTGAAACAAAAATCTACTGATTCATTTTCTTTCATTTGTAATGCCTCAAATTATGCCTTTAATATTTGTTGCTTTGCTTGTTGCACACGATTTTCTCCAATGTGTTTGGTCTCCAAAGCATCCAAAACTGTTCTTGCAGATTTATGTTTTGCAACTTGGAGGATTTGATCTTTCGGCAATGCTTGAAAAATAAAAGTTATCGCGGTTTTATCTGTTTTGTTGTCGAATTCTGTTATTGGTTGTGGTTCTACCACTTTCCACAAATCGTTTGCTTCTAAGATTACTTGCATCCGGATTACCCAAATGTTGAAGCTTGAGTTGTTCAACATAGGACAATGGAAACTGGTAGCTGAACCGATTTCCTTATTCTTTTTCCTGGACATTTTGAAAAGGTTTTATTAAAACAACTTTTAATTGTTTTTACCAATTATTTATTTATTTTTTTATTATTTTTTTAATTTTTTTTAAACAATAAAATACACCACCCCCTCTTAATAAAAGTTATATTTTAAAAGTAATTAAATAAATAAAATTTAATTATAAAAATAAAACCTATATATATAAAAGGGTAAAAAAAAAGTTTTTGTTATAAAACTTACGGGTGTTTGTTCTTCTGCACTTGCCCCTTTTCGGTTCTTCTTCTAGGTTGGGAGCTCCGATTAGGGTTCTTCCCCTAATCCAAATTGAGCATCGGTGATGGTGGTTCCGGTGAAGCTTTGTCTTCTCCAGCGAAATATGAGGTTGATTACTTGTTTCCGAAACCTAATCAAGGTTTTCGGTGTGAATCTCTCCTCTCTACGATGATAGGTAAGTCCTCGTGACATATAGATAGGATATCGGTGGAGGTAAAACCGTCTCGGCTTCGCCACCCTGTGTATCCGGTGAATTTCGATTAGCCCCTTGTCGAACTTCGATGACGGTGGCTAATCCCCTTGAATTCCGGTGACACTGTCTTCTTTCTCCGTTTGGTTTCAACTGGAAAATGATGATAAACTCTGGTTTAATCAAAGCTCTGATGCCAATTGATGGCTATACACAGGTATAATCAGAATCATTGAAATCAAACACAAATACTAACTTTGTTATATGAGAAATCTGTAAAAATGATGTGTGTTACAATCGGTTATAACTATCCCATTTTCTACTAATCGAACCAACATATTGAACCATTGTGATGGTTCGGTTTTGTTCTTGGTTGTCCAACCGATGCATCCCTTGGTGGTGATGGTTGGTAATCGGTGGTGATGGTGGTGGTTACACCAAACCGAAAAGACATAACTGTTCAGGTTTGTGCCAATTACAAACTAATCCCTAGACTACAGTTTCTATGCATTGCATAAATGGTCCTTCAACCTTATTTAACTTAGAATCTACGAGATTATGATCGGGATTAACCCAACAAGATAAGAGGGTTTCTGAAATTTGCATTTGGTCAACCTTATACCACTTTGAGATGTGTTTCCTTAACTTCTTTAGTCCAGGGACCTCATCAAGATGAGCTTCACAATATCGAAAACAGTCTTCTCGCTGCTAAGATAAGTAATCACTAATTCACTGAGATGCTCCAGCCAAATATCCGCATAATCTTCAAGTGATTGGGACCATTCATCCCATCCCCATATATCGCCAATGATAAAAAAATAAGTGTATTTTTTGTTAGTTAAAGTGAATTTGACATTATTATAATAACAAATAAAAATTTGAGATGCAATATGTTATTTACATTCAACTTAAGTTTCTCTAAGTTCGGGGAGCTTCTGATCAAAAGAGAAATTACTTGTATTACAAAACAATGGACATTTTTGTGTAAACCTTATACTAGTCTATGAGCAGTATAGAGTCATCAGTACCAAACAGAGCTTATCTCTGATACCCAAGGATCACAATTGACCTACCGGCAACTTCGAACTCTTACTTTCCATCAGCCGATTCAAATACCGAATCGTATCAGCATAAAGCAAGACTAGTAGCAAAGGCTACATACAAGAGCATGGCATAAACTTTGAAGAAGTCTTTGCACCTGTAGCAAGAATGGAAACAGTCCGATTACTATTAGCCATAGCTGCTAATAACAAATGGGAAGTACATCACCTAGACGTCAAATATGCATTTCTGCATGGAGACTTAAAAGAAGAAGTGTACGTTACACAACCCGAAGGATTTATAAAAGATAATGGAAAAGTCTACAGACTCATAAAAGCTCTATACGGTTTAAGACAAGCACCACGTGCATGGAACATAAAATTAGACAATATCTTGAAGTCTTTAGATTTCAAGAAATGCGCTTTGGAACAAGCTGTCTACACGAAGAAATCAAAAGACTCAATACTTCTAGTAGGAGTCTATGTGGATGATTTAATCATCACTAGCACACCAAAGAAAGAAATAGACAAGTTCAAAGCTCAAATGGAAGAAAAATTCGAGATGAGTGACGTAGGATTACTATCCTACTACTTAGGAATTGAAGTCACACAAAATGGAGGTGACATATCAATAAAGCAATACGCCTACGCAAGCAAGATCCTAAAAGAAGTTGGAATGCTAGACTGCAACGAAACTCTAATACCTATGGATCCAGGAACAAGACTAACAAAGAACACTGAAGCAACAACGGTCAACTCAACTGAATATAGAAGCTTAATTGGATGCTCACGATATTTGCTACATACAAGACCGGACTTAAGTTATTCCGTTGGATTACTTAGTCTTTATATGCAAGAACCGAAGGAACAACACATGAAAGCTATAAGGCAAGTACTACGCTATGTTTAAAGAACAAAAGACTATGGAATCACCTACAAACACAATGGAGGAAACCAGATACAAGGTTATAGTGACAGTAGCTACGGAGTCAACACTCAAGAAGGCAAAGGCACTACTGGAATTATCTTCTACCACGGTGAATCACCAATCAGCTGTAGTACACAAAAGCAAGCCACGGTAGCTCTATCATCATGTGAATCCGAATTCATTGCAGCAACAGCAGCAGCAACACAAGCATTATGGTTAAAGAGATTACTTAGCAAGCTTACAATACTGGTCGACAACAAGTCTGCCATCGAACTAATGAAGAATCCCGTATTTCACGGAAGGAGTAAGCACATCGACATAAAATTCCACTTTATAAGAGAATGCGTCGAAAGAGAAGATCTACAAGTCGAATTCATAAGTGGAGAATTTCAGAAGGCTGACATACTCACAAAAGCACTACCGAAGATCAGATTCCTCACAATGAGACAACTAATTGGAGTTAAAGATCTGCAACAAGATGATTGTGATTAAGGGGGAGAATATTGGGTTAATCACCAATCGACCCATCTCAACCCACAACGACCCGGTCAACAAAAGTCAACAAATAAAAGTCAGACCTCAAAGTCAACTTAAGCAGTTACAGAAAACAGTTATATGACAGTTATAACATAACTGCCATATCTTGAACCATCACAACGGTTCACTATGTACCATTTGATTTAGTATAAGTACTGTAAACATGTTATGTAAGAATGATGATGACAGATTAATACGAACTATATTTACGTTTCTTTAATCCTTGTTTTACTTGGTATATCTTGACCAAAGTTAAGGCCATAGATCCAGTTTAAGTCCAATAGATATAAGGTTGTTGTTTATGGCAGAGATCACAGACGACAACCATTCATTTCATGGTCATAAATCAATATAGGTAAATAATGATACAAGGTGCATGGTCATAAACCAATATTGTGGAGAAAACGCGAACGAAAAAAAAAAAAAAAAAAAAAAAAAAAAAAAAAAAAACGGAATCGAGCCTCATTTATGCCCACTGTTAAGATTTACGAACGGAACCGGTTCGACCATTTTCTATATGTTTTGATTTAATAAAGCTACTTTTGACTCTTTCTGCACACCATGCTTTTGATTTGGTGAAATAAGTAGTTACGATCGTCTACCACAGTAATATTTGGTAATCTCTGGAAATATTAAGAATTATAACTTGTGATTAGTAGTATAAGTATGAATTTTTGTGTTTGTGCACGTGAATTTTTGTGTTTGTGCACGTTGTTAATAGGCAATATCTAAGAAGTATAAATTCCGGGGTTCGGTATCGTTTAATACTAGATTTCAAGAGATTCAGCTAGTCACGTGGTTGATCTCCACCGGTAAAGGGCCAAAAAAGTTTTTGGCCAAGGCCAAGGGCCAGTTTCAGTTGCTTGGTCAAGGCCAATTTTGGCCAAACCAAAAATAGTCTAAACCCCATGTTTTTTGGCCCTGGCCATCTTGGCCAAGGCCTAACCAAAATCTTGGCCAAGAATGTTTTTTTACCAGCTTGGCCAAGGCAAGCATTTAGAATTGTCACCCGTTAAGAACCGGTTCTAACCAATCCGGAACCGGTTCTACCGGTCCCGGTTTTTTGTACCCCAAATCTGATAAAAACCAAACCGGTTTTAACCGGAACTGGTTCGTTGACTTTGACCGGGAACCGGAACCGGTTTTTGAAAAAACCGGGAAATGGCCACCTCTAGTTGGTGCACTGATCGACTTAGAGAACTTTAGATCATAATTTGCTATGGCTTGGGGCCTTAAATATGAAGAATCTATAACGGATAATTGTTGCACGTGTTTGTGTTTTTAAGTGCACGTGTTTGTGTTTTTAAGTATGAATATGATGATTAGTGTTCAATATTAAGAATTATAAAGGTCTCTAATGGTTTATAATGACACCATCTGCTAGCATTGATGAATAAAGTGGTTTAGTTTTCGTACCACACGTCTTTCTCAGTTTTCATCGAAATAATTTAGTTTTGTATATCTTTATACCAACATCTTCGGTCTTCTTAGTACAAAATCGATGATCCATCAAAAACATCTCCTATTGAGAAGAAACGTAGAATGCAACTTTATTATAACATAAGAAGCATCATCTGCATGTTAATCACACAATCTCACAAACTAGCCTACAATATCACCGCAATCTGCACGAAAGCTTTATATCTGACACAAAATATGCAAGTTTTGTGACTTAAACAAGAATGTATCTTACTGTCTGGACAAAGATAAGAGGTGTTAAAAAGGTTCATTTTCAACAATGAATTCTACCACTGGTGATGCATGTGGGGCGGATAAGAGGGTTTCTGAAATATGCATCTCGTCAACCTTATAACTCTCTGAGATGTGTATCCTTAAATTCTTTAGTACAGGTGACCTCATCAAGATGATCTTCACAACATCTAATTCAGTCTTCGCGTTGCTTAAATAAGTAATCTCTAATTCACTCAGATGCTCCAGCCAAATATCCGCATAATATTCAAGTGAAAGGGACCATGACAACTCGTTCCCTCGCCAATCGTCGTCCGTGATCTACAATAAGTGTATTTTTTTTGTTAGTTAAAGTGTATTTGACATTATTAGAATAATAAATAAAATTTCGAGATGCAAGATAAAATTATTCTATTTACATTCAACTTAAGTTTCTCCAAGTTCGGGGAGCTTCTCATCAAAAAAGATATTACTTGCATTCCAAAATATTGTACAAAGTGTAAATCTTCTATACACAAGTATTTGAGGTGGAGTAATGCAACTGGAACCTTCTCATGTATCCTTCCCTGATTTCCGTTTAGAGTGAAAAACTTGAACCAGAAAAAAAAAGAGATTAATATAAAGCATTTCTTTTCTCCTAATTGAATCAATAATATACAAAGTAGATAAGATAACCTCAATGATCATACGCGAAATAGTTAGACTTTCAATCACCATTAAAGACTCTAATAGGTTAGTAATAGTGGCACCACCGCTATCGTAGTACTCATAACTTTTCTGCACAAACGAACATACAATATATTCAGATAAGTTGTGCCATTCCCAAGAGGATTGATATTCTATTTTAGTAAAGGAATTACCAGTTCCACGGTCTTAAGCAATGGACAATTAGATATGAGATCTATAAGTGTTTTTATAGAAATCCTTGAGTTGCGCACATATAAGCAAGTCAGGCTACCAAGTCCAGTTGAAGTAGTAGTTAGTTTTTCCTTTTTTCTTGGTAACCGTGATGCCTTACATTTTCCTCGATGTTTTAGCTGAGTGATTGTTGGTTCATGGGTAAGGCGACAATGATTGAGATATAGGTATGTCAACTGACTCATTGGAAAGAGAGATATGGGTAACAACCTATAACACCCCCAACCATCCCCTTGAACAAAATGAATTGTTAATTTCTTGACGGTCTTTTTCCTTGACAAATGAGATATTATACAATCAATCTCGCTGTCAATACCCCAGTCATTTGTAACGGAAAGGGTGAACTCGTGTATTGGACCCTCGTGCATTAAAAGAGCTTGGCCTACACCACGTAAACGTTCACTCCTTTTCAAGGTTAGGGTATCCTCAATAACCACAATTTTAGTGATTTTGGTCCAATGATATAATACCTCCATTCCTTAGAGAGGGTACTTGTTCTTACTACGTCATGATACGGTAAACGACATAAGATGGTTTCGATTATGCTCAGAGGAAGGTTGCTAATCCTATCCATCTGAGGATATTGATCCTGTTGGCTGTAAAGTTAGTCACAAACACAAAATAAGCCTAATACTTAAGAGTATAAATCTATATCAGTTTGTACACACTATCTATAACATAAGCATGCAAAATTACCTATTATGTAATAGCACGTGTAATATTGTATACACTTATCTTGTATTTTAAATTATTCTATAGTCAAGATGTATAGCGTAGGAATAGGAGAACTAATCTCCAACTAATTTCCACTTTAGTCTCAACTCATTGTATATTTAAATCAAGGTATCTCAATCAATAGAAACACGAACAGTTAATTCATCTCTCTGTTAATTCATATGGTATCAGAGCCACACCAACATTAAATCATATTTTTTTTACCAATGGCGGCACCAAATCTGCTTCACCTTGCTACCACCACCACTTCCAATCTGAACTTTCAGATCCCTACCATAACCATTAAACTTGATCGATCCAACTTCCTACTATGGCGTACCACCATCATCTCTGCATTGGAGACTTTTGATTTGGAAGAGCATGTACTAAACCCTAATCCGCCGCCTGCCACCATTGAGGTACCTGCAGTTGAAGCAGTTCCGGCCACAGCCACTACCCCGGCAGTTGCAGCTGTTCCGGCCACCACCGCTGTTAATCCGGACTACACAAATTGGAAGAAAAGGGATCGCTTTGTTCTCCTATGGTTAAAGTCTACGTTATCCGATCATGCTCTTGCTATGGTTGCCCTTGCCACTTCGTCGCGCCTAGCATGGATTGCTATTGAAACGTCGTTTCAAGCTCAAACTCGTGCATCTCGAATGCAACTCAAGACTCAATTGCAGACTCTTACAAAGGGGTCTATGTCCATGATTGAGTATCTGGAAAAGAAGAGATCCATCTCTGATTTGTTGGCTGCAACCCTTCATCCTATTCCGGATGAAGATCTCATCAGCTACATTCTAAATGGGCTCGATGTCTCTTACGGGCCATTTATCACTGCCTTCATGATGAAGACAGAATCTCTAACCATTGATGATCTTACAGGTTTTCTGTTACAAGAGGAAGCAAGGCTTGAACAAGAGCACCTCCGCCTCACTTTGGCTCAACAATCCTCTACCAAAGCACTTAATGTGCATCGCTCCAACCCACGTCACCAAAACACTCAGGCCTCAACTTCCTCAACCAATTATCGAAACTATAATCAGAGGAAACCTCGCCCAACATGTCAATTATGTTCCAAACAGGGACACGAAGCGATAGACTGCTGGGAACGTAGGAAATCAAACAGATTTTCCATCCAAAAAACCTAACCCAAGAAACAATCAACGTAATCAACGTCAAGCTCATTTGGCTCATCAACCACACCCTTCCACTACCATCGATCCAGCATGGTATTTTGACACCGGAGCAACGGATCATGTGACTCCTGACATCACTAAACTCTACATTGCTGAGCCATACAATGGAGATGATAAACTCCAAGTGGGAAACGGTAACCATTTAAATATTTCTCATGTTGGTTCTTCTGTTTTGCCTAATCTCAAATTGCCTAATGTGCTTCTTGTTCCGGATCTCACTAAAAGTTTACTCACTGTTTCCAAACTAACAGAAGACAATAATGTTTCAATGGAATTCTTTCCTAAAACATGTTCTTTTAAGACTTTGCAGGGACAAACAATCCTCCGCGGGGATAAACATCACGGCTTATACCGGCTGCCTCCTCACTCTTTTCGTCAGTCTCCTCGGGCATTTCATAGCAGCCGTATATCTCTTCATGGGTGGCATAGGAGGCTTGCACATCCACATGAACCCATCTTGCGTCGTTTGGTGTCAACTTTTCAACTTCCAGTTTCGTCAAATAAATTTCCAAATGTTTGTGATTCTTGTCAGTTAGCTAAAAGTCATAGATTGCATTTACCTATTTCTCATGTTTCATCCTCCAAACCATTTGAATTAATTTATTCCGATGTTTGGGGTCCTGCACCAGTTTATTCAATAAATAGTCATCGTTATTTTGTGTTATTTATTGATGATTGTACTAAGTTTGTGTGGATTTACTTCATGTCCCAAAAATCTGAAGTTTATAACTTGTTTCTCAACTTTAGAACAATGGTAAAAACTCAATTTTCATGCGACATAAAGAGTGTACAATCTGATTGGGGAGGGGAGTATCGCAATGTTTCAACCTTTCTTAAAAATCATGGGATTATTCATAGAGTCTCATGTCCACACACTCAAGAACAAAATGGTGCGGTGGAACGTCGTACTCGAGTCATTGTGGAAAAAGGTCTTGCACTTCTAGCTCAATCTTCCCTTCCGCAAATTTTTTGGGAGCATGCGTTTAAAACAGCCACCTATTTACACAATCGCACTATCACCCCTCTTCTAAATTACGAGTCACCATACCAACGTCTATATCAAAAGGTCCCTGATTATGCCTTTCTCAAAGTTTTTGGGTGTTTGTGTTATCCATATTTGCGTCCATATAATCCACACAAGATTGATTTTAGATCAAAACCATGTATTTTCATTGGCTATAGTGCATCTCACAAAGGATATCTTTGTTATCATTATGCTACCTCAAAAATATACATTTCTAGACATGTAATTTTCGACGAAGATGTCTTTCCCTATCCAAGTTTAATAGCCGATCAATCTTCAAATATTCCAGCCACTCCTGATCATAATCCGTCTATTGTCGTCACTTCTGATGTTCAACAGTCTCAAAATCTTCCTACTCCATCTAGCCCAGCTCCTTCCACAACTCCGCCTACCGGCCCAACAGTGGAGCCCAATTTCGAACAGCCGAGTCCAATAATTTCAAATATTCCAGCTGCTAGTTCCGCTTCCTCGTCTCAAACTTCCACTCTTGTCACAAATCCGACTTCTATATTCCGGCCAGCAGCCAACAATCAACATCCTATGGTCACAAGGGCTCAAACAAATTCTCTGAAACCAAAATCCTTTAACACAACTCTTTCCTCCACTGTTGAACCTCGTCTGTTTTCTCAAGCGGTAAAGCACAAGTGTTGGCAAGATGCGATGAAGGCAGAATACGATGCCCTCATGAAAAATAATACTTGGTCACTTGTTACTTGTCCCACTAACACAAATATTGTTGGTTGTAAGTGGATTTATAGGATTAAAAAGCATGCCGATGGATCTATTGACAGACATAAGGCGAGACTTGTGGCACAGGGATTCAGTCAAGAAGAAGGAGTGGACTACTTTGATACATTCAGTCCGGTAATTAAACCAACCACGATTCGACTCGTTTTATCTATTGCTCTATCCAATGGTTGGCGAATTCGACAACTAGATATCAACAATGCCTTTCTCAATGGTGATTTATCGGAGGAAGTGTATATGCGACAGCCAAAAGGGTTTGAAGACACTACGCGGCCAAATCTTGTTTGTCGCCTCAACAAGGCCCTTTATGGGCTCAAACAGGCACCGAGGGCATGGTTCAACAAGCTCAAAACTTATCTTGTGTCAAATGGCTTTAAAGCATGTCAATCGGACACTTCCCTGTTTGTTCACATTACTCCTAACGTTACCATTTATGTTTTGGTGTATGTCGATGACTTGATTATTACAGGAACTGATGACAAATATCTTCACAAGTTTATTGCCAGCTTAAACAAGATGTTTTCTCTTAAAGACCTTGGTGACTTAAGTTTTTTTCTTGGTCTTCAAATCACTCGCTCCAAAACTGGTCTTACTTTGTCTCAACAAGCTTACATCAAGGATATTCTAAACCGCAGCAATATGTCTTTGGCTTCTCCAATGTCTACTCCTGCTGATCCATACTCCAAACTTCAAAAAGAGGGTGATCCTTTCTCGAACCCGACATTGTATCGACAGGTTGTAGGCTCGCTGCAATACGCCACTATTACGAGACCAGATATTTCCTATTCAGTGAATCGAGTGTGCCAATATATGCACTCTCCAACAAATCTTCATTGGCAAGCTGTCAAACGGATACTTCGATACCTAAAAGGTACCCTACATCACTGTCTCCACTTCAAACCAACAAAAGCCAAAGGATTACACGCATTCTCTGACTCGAGCTGGAACTCTGATATTGATGATAGCCGTTCTCAATACGGGTTCGCTATCTTTCATGGGGCAAATCTTATTAGCTGGATATCAAGAAAACAAAAAGTGGTTGCGCGTTCGAGTACCGAAGCTGAATATCGGTCCTTAGCTTATACCACGGCTGAACTCATGTGGCTTAAGCTCCTCATCAGTGATCTTTGTGCACCTCTCACTGTTTCACCACTCTTAATCTGTGACAATGTAGGTGCTATTTTCATGACGAAGAATCCTGTGATCAGCACAAGGTCTAAACATATAGCCTTGGATTTTCATTTTATTAGAGAACAAGTTGAATCTGGTCAATTGCAAATTTGTCATGTCTCCTCTGTTGATCAAATAGCCGACATCTTCACCAAACCATTGGCAAAAGATCGAGTGTGTTTCCTGCGTTCCAAGCTTCAAGTTCGACCCGATCTTGAGCTTGCCGGGGGGTAATAGCACGTGTAATATTGTATACACTTATCTTGTATTTTAAATTATTCTATAGTCAAGATGTATAGCGTAGGAATAGGAGAACTAATCTCCAACTAATTTCCACTTTAGTCTCAACTCATTGTATATTTAAATCAAGGTATCTCAATCAATAGAAACACGAACAGTTCATTCATCTCTCTGTTAATTCATATTATGAATAAAATGCGCATCGGAACACAATCACAAGCAATCAAACATTATGCTTATAAAACTTCAACTAAATGCATAATAAAGTAAAGGTAACTTGGTGAAAGACACATAAACTGTAAATATACAATCAATGTGAACTTAAATAAATGCAAACCGGGTTAACAACTGTTGTAGAGTTACTGTTTGTCCCACAACTCTAGCTTGAAATCCAGGAAATACAGAAAACTAAACTTTCAATTATTCAGTCGACTCTAATCTATCTGCCTTATATATCTTTTTAAAACCCTAAAAATAAATATATTTTCACCCCTCATTAATGTGTGTGTCCAGCCCAACATGATTGTAAGGTCAGGATACCAAGCCTTCCTCCATAATTATGGAAGAAGCTATTGTATTCAAGAATCACTGATATATAGACCGTTTATATAAATCACACATAGTTTGTAAACAGATTTCAAAGATTAGAAAGATGTCATTAAAATAACTGTGTTTGAGAGTGGAACATATGACCTCGTTCTTAACCCGGGTGATTTGAAAGTACAACCCGACCTGTGTGTGTAATTACTCCCCACTTTTATATAAATAAAAATCCCAAAATTTTTCTATATATTCCGTCTATCTAATCTCAGCTGACTTATTAACTTTCAAATCAAAAGACATAAAGGACCTAAAGTTCGATCTCAACACCCTGTTTGTCATTGAGATGTTGTCAACAATTGGGCCAAACGTAAATAAATTCA
>BPTQ01000008.1:13058701-13082405 GCA_019973895.1 Chrysanthemum seticuspe | reverse complement strand
ACACTAACTCATATACATGTAGTACTTAGTTGTATCATTGATATATATATCGTACTTTATCAATTCTAATACTTATTATTTCTACTCTACTACCACCACTATTCAACGAATGTTGAAAACCGAAAGTGAATTCTTTACTCATTGAATCATTCCTATCCTGAAACTAACTAGTGAATTCTGAAACCTAACTCGATCGAAAGATGTGTAACCGTGGGAACGTTAGAACTTCTCAACCACTACTTCATGATTCACTGAACTCACCTAAATTTGAGTTCTTCTAGTGAATTTGAACGATCTCTAAACTACATCATTGAATGATGAGTTTTGAAGAAACGTATTTGAACCTCAAATTTCTAGTTTAATACCTTCTATACTACCAAACTACTATACTTGCTGGGTTAAGTCAAATACTCCCACAAATCCTACATAAAGTGAACGATAAATATCCTCCCATTCAAACCAATTGGTATATAACCCAATTGTAGAAAGCTAGCTCAATCCAAAGTCTTAAGTGATCAATCAAAGTCCTATCCTTACTAAGTTACTCATTTCTTAAGTGAAAGCCAAAAGTTGTAAGCAACTTATCACCACCATCATCTCATCTTTATTATTCATAATCTTAACTATTTCATGCTATATATATAGTTACTATGTTGATTCATGATGTACATATACTCAATCACATATTTTAATTTACATATTGTCATAAAAGTAACAAACTAGTAAACTAGTCATATTCTACACATTTGAGACCATTAAAATCAGTAACATATGGACTTTATAAATTACATACTATGATAGACAAGATAAAAAGGTAAACATAGCAACTTGAATTACCCGAAATGGACAAACGAGTCAAAAGTTATAGTCAAAAGAAGTTAGCGAAACCAAAACGCCAAAACTGCCATATTGAAACTGTTTTGGGTCTGGTCGTTGTAAAAGTGGTACTTCTGCTCCGAATCATAAAAAAGTTAAAACACGAAAGTTGTCCGGAACGACGTTTTCCTTTAATAGTAACGAAGCTCGGACCTTGAAAACGCTTAAATAGGCCATTATCTTTCAAAAACAGAAACTGCCCTTTCTATGATCTCACAACTATACTTTTGTCACAACTAAAAGCAAACCAAGAGGCCTAATGGCCATAAGCCAAGACCACGGCTACGACTAAGGTCAAAGCTGAGTCTCAAGACCATGGTATACCAAAGTCACGGCAAGGCCATGGCTAAAGCCTCAAGGCTTATTTACCCAAGACCGTTAACTAAGGTAATCATATTTATGAAACGAAGAGAACTTGTAAAAACATGATAAACTTATTTATATAACAAATCTTCACTCAAAACATATGTTGTATCTACTAAGTGCTACAATAGTAGGGAGCTTCATGTGAGGGGTTTCATTTGAGTAAAACGTATCGACGAGTTGCTGGATTTACGATTTAAAGTGTCCTAGCTCCTCGAACGTTTACTGCATGACCTCTGAATTATGATGGCCCGAACAGTAGTACGATATCTATAAACTAAATATGTTTTCACAACTAGACCATTTCTATAAACGACATACATAAACACCATGTACTACATCATGATCAACATAGAGACATATATAGGATGGTTTATGTTTTCCTAAACATTATTCCAAACCTAAGTCGCAACATTCCATTTTAGGTTGTTGTAGAAGTTCTCACGGCATATCCATCATTCTCATTATACATTTGATATCATTTACTCTGAGGTGAGTTCATAGCCCCACTTTCTATTACTTAATTGTTTTACAAATCCTTGGAGGAAATACATGCTTTATTTTAAATCGAACACATTGCTTTCAAACTATATGCTTATCTGAATGTATTATTTGCACTATGTACCACTATTGCCAATCTTAAGTCCCTATTATCATGAACCATTAATCACTTGCGAGTGAACGCGAATATTGTGGATAGGCCTATTGGGATTGACGAATCCCGTTTGTGTTGACCAGGTAGGCAAACAAACGCACTATATTTGAAGATCTATAGGTTTATTGGCAAATTACCTATTAGGGCAACTGTTACTATTATATCAATTTCTATTGACAAGCTGTTAACGTTTTCGGTATCATGAGCTTAGTGCAATAATATCTGTTTTGTTTTCAACATTATGGGTGTATAACAACGTAACCCACACAAACCTTATGTGTTCAACTGATTTTCTAAACTTTATGAATTTCACTCAACCTTTGTGTTGACTGTTTTAAACATGTATTTCAGGTCCATATTGTACGAGGCTGGCACGGAGGAGCACGGATACTCAAGAAGGCTATAAATTTTATTATCATTCGAAAACCAATTTAATGTATTTCGTAAACTTGGAACCATTTGGGACCTCATTTTTGTAAACTCTGATATTTATATAAATCGAATGATAAATCTTTTAAAACGACTCCATTAGAGTTCGTTTTCTATTATTATGATTGTTGTGCCATGAAGTAACACCCAGTTTGAATTCCGCTGCGTATCACGAAATTGGGGGTGTTACAGAGAGGACCCGTTGAAACCGATACAAACTGGTGGAATTAGGTCTCATCGAGATCTATTTATCCGGTTAATCGTTACAGGGTACCCGCCGCCGAAACGTGCTGGTACCCTGCTATACTATATATAAAGGAAAAACCAAAAAGTAAAAAGTGAAAAGTTGAAACTAAAAGAAATGTTAAAAACATATATTTCAAAACGGAACTATTAATACACATCGAAAACCGGGTTGACCCGGGACGCTTCAAACCCGGTGGGTTGACCCGTTTTCGACCCAACCCATCGGGTTGATTCGGTTTAAATTGACCCGTTTTTCGACCATAACGGTTCAACCAGTTGAACCACCCGGGTCGAACCGGGTTTCAAAACATTATGTTTAATCCCAAAATCTTCAAACTTTTATTATTTTTCGTTTATAACCCATAAACTTGTTTTTATCACTAAACGATCTTTCGCTACAAAATTCCGTTGCTATGCACGGGTACTCGTCTAGTTATAATAAAAAAAGTTAAATGATTGTAAGAGGAAAAAAAATTAGGCCCGCAGGTTTCAAGTGATACCACCCAACTAAGGTAGGATTCCAAAAAGTACATGTCATTTGCTATCAATCCATAATTTTATAAACCAATCAACTTTTATGATAGTCACACCTATTCTTGCCCCTTTAAACCATCCAACCAAACGGGCCCTTAGAATCATTACCATTGTCATTCTCTCATTCCTATAGGGGATACCAAACAGACCCTCTTTTTGTATGTGTACATTTGAGGGTGCCGAGGAAGTGTTGGAAAACCACGCAACCTAATAGAGAAAACCACGCAACCTAACAGGGAAAACCACGTATGTTTTAGTTTTTACACGAATAAAATCGCAAAAACTGTTTCGCAACTTTTGACTTTTCTTTTTTGTTATAATGCCTCAAAAGTCAAAACTGTGTTTCCGACTTTTGACTTTGGATAAGTTTAGTAAGGAAGTTTATTTGCACTACCTTAGTACCCTTTGATTTAGACACACATGACACATGCATATGTAGTACGACTGTTTAAAACGTTGATTGGTGTATATCAATAAACAACATTGGAGCATTTGTGTTTGAGTCAATTGATCGAGGTTCAAGTCTTATCCTTGGCATTTGCTTCAAATAGGTACCCAACTCCGCAAAACCCATGGGCACACTGGAGAGACTTTGTGGAATAAGAGCTCAAGGGTCTGAGTCTTGGATCGTGCTCACTCCAGTTGGTGCCCCACTAGGCCAACAGAGTTGTCGGAGCTATTCCTTGTGGGGTGGACAATGGCTGATGCCGATCAGGGTGTTCCCGTCAATCTACACCTTTTTGTGGAATAAATGTGTGCAAATTAATTCGCATTCAGTAAACATTGTTTCTTCTATATTCTACATGATCCGATTTCAAACTCTCGTACCAACAATGACACATTATCATAAATTTGAACGGTTTCTTTATCAAATTCAAGTACAGTAAAACCTCTATAAAGTAATACTCAATAAATTAATAACCTCGATAAAATTAATAATTTGTCCGGTCCCAACTTAGGACCAGTATAAATTTGGACCCCAATCGATAAAATAATAAGATAATAATCTTTTGGAAACCTCAGTGTATATATATTAGTCCCAACGAAACTGTAAATTAATAACTACTAAAAATTCCATATATATGTATATGTGTGTTTGTGTGAGAGAGAGAGAGATATACAGTTCAAAATCCTAAGATTGTCTAGCAAAAAATGAATTCATAGTCACTTGTTTTTGTTGAACTTCAAATGTATATTGAGTTTATCTTAAAATCTCCTTATTGCACTAAATAGTTGATGCATTGTCTTCTCGTATTGCAACAAAAAGTGTTAATTTTATTTTCATCAAGTGTGAATTAGAATTCATAAAATGTTAATTGGAACTTGTTTTTCAAAATTATTTTTCGTCTTTAATTAGTATACATTGTAACTAGCTAGCATATTAGACTTGAAAATTTAATGACCATATGTAAAACCTCTTTAAATTAATAAATTATTAATTTATCGATATAATAATATCTCGTTAAATTAATAAAATACTATGTTCCCAACAATATTAATTTATAGAGTTTTTACTGTAGTGTTACCAAACCCGGGTTGACCCGCCCATTTGAATCAGGAATCGGGAATCGGTTGGGTGATCAAAAGCCGGTTTTGAAAAGAAATAGTTAAATCGCTGGTTAAACCACGAACCGTAGCTCGGCTGTGTCAAAATTTAAACGGAATTTTAAAACATTGCTATCAAGAATATGTCTTAAGGATGTGCAACTCTCATCCAACTGTCATAAACAACTAAATCATATGTCAAATTTCAAAGAGGCAATCATTTTCCCTTTGCACTAATACCACTAAAATACGATGATGCAAGTATCCGTCTTTGCATCTTCATATTTTCAAGTTAACACAATCGCTCCAACACAAGAAACCGTAATGGAGAGAAGTTATGTGCCAAAGGATCACACATTTTGTTGTTCTTAGTTCACGATGATCCGTCAAAAACCTCTATTTTTCACAAAAGATGTTAAGTAGCATCATGTGCATATTAAGGTTATAATTCACAATCTCACAAATTAACCTCATAAATCTCACCAACAAAAGCTACATATTTAAAGTGAGCGAGTCAGAATATGCAAGTGGAAGGAAAAAAAAATGTTGTCTTGGTGACATATGTAGTTATGTCCAGAAGAGGTGTTAAAAAGGTTCATTTTCAAAAAAGAATTCTACCATCGGTGATGCGCGCGGGAAGGACAAAAGGGTTTCTGAAATCTGCAACTTTGTATCCTTATAGATTTCACTGATGAATATCCTTAGCTTCTTTAGCCCAGGTGACCTCATCAAGATGAACTTCACAATATCCATTTCACACTTCGTGTTGCTTAAATAAGTAATCTGTAGTTCGCTCAGATGCTCCATCCAAATATCTGCATTATCTTCTAGTGAAAGGGACCATGGCCTCTCATCCCCACGCCAATTGTCTACAATCTACAAGTGTCAATATTGACATATTCAAGTATATTTGACTTAAGAATAACAAATAAATAGTAGGATACAAGAAAAATGTATGTTATAAACCTGCAGCTTAAGTATCTCTAAGTTCGGGGAGTTTCTGACAAAAAGAGCAATTATTAGTAACCCCAAATACCACTCGAAGAATATATCTTCTACACACAAGTATTTCAGGTGGACTAATGCAATTGGAACCTTCTCATGTATACTTCCCTGATTTCCCAAAAACTTGAACCATAGAAAAAAAAAAGAGATCAATATAAAGCAATGTTTCTTTTCTCCTAATTGGATTAATAATATACAAAGTGGATAAGATAACCTCAATGATCATACACGAAATAGTTAGACTTTCAATCACCATTAAAGACTCGAATAGGTTAGTAATAGTGGCACCATCGCTATCGTAGTCGTAACTTCTCTGCACAAACATACAATATATTCAGATAAGTTGTGCCATTCCCAAGAGGATTGATATTCTATTTTAGTAAAGGAATTACCAGTTCCACGGTCTTAAGCAATGGACAATTAGATATGAGATCTATAAGTGTTTTTATAGAAATCCATGAGTTGCGCACATATAAGCAAGTCAGGCTACCAAGTCCAGTTGAAGTAGTAGTTAGTTTTTCCCTTTTTCTTGGTAACCGTGATGCCTTACATTTTCGTCGACGTTTTAGCCGAGTGAATGTTGGTTCATGGGTAAGGCGACAACAATTGAGATATAGGTCTGTCAACTGACTCATTGAAAAGAGAGATATAGGTAATGACCCATAACGCCCCCAACTATCCCTTCGAACAAAATCAATTGTTACTTTCTTGATGGTCTTTTTCCTTGACAAATGAGACATTATACAATCAATCTCCCTGATAATACCCCAGTCAGTTGTGCCAACGGAAAGGGTGAACTCGTGTATTGGACCCTCGTGCATTAACAGAGCTTGGCTTACACCACACAAAAGTTTACTCCTTTTCAAGTTTTCCGTATCCTCAATAACCACAATTTTAGTGATTTTGGTCCAATGATACCTCCATTCCTTAGAGAGGGTGCTTGTCCTTACTACGTCATGATACGGTAAACGACATAAGATGGTTTCGATTATGCTTAGAGGAAGGTTGCTAATCCTATCCATCTGAGGATATTGATCCTGTTGGCTGTAAAGTTAGTCACGCACACAAAATAAGCCTAATACATAAAATTATAAGTCTATCATACACTTAGTATACATTTATGTCTCTATGTCTCAATTGTGTCCTACACTTATTTTACATTTCCATTACTTTAGTTCACGTTTAACCTATAATTAACCTTGTAGGTGCATGTCCACTGATTAATTACGCAAACATAATAATCGTCTAAATAACTAGATACTTAATCCAAACATATGTTGTCATGTCAAGCCACGATCAAGTTAAAAGATTATTGCAAATAGAAAATCTACGCAGACGAAATAATCCACCACAAAACTAAACCACTAGCAATCAAACATTATGAATATAAAACTTCAATTAAATGCATAATAAAGTAAAGGTAACTTGGTGAAAAACACAAAAACGACTGTAAATATATAATCAATATCAACTTAAATAAATGCAAACCAGGTTAACAACTGTTGTAGAGTTGCTGTTTGTCCCACAACTCTAGCTTGAAATCCAGGAAAAACAGAAAACTAAACTTTTAATTATTCAGTCGACTCTAATCTATCTGCCTTATATATCTTTTTAAAACCCTAAAAATAAATATGTTTTCACCCGTCATTAATGTGTGTGTCCACTGTCCAGCCCAACATGAAAGTTTAGTGGGCCCAATTCTTGCTCCAGTATACAAGATGAGAGTTTGTGTCAATAAAATTACTGTAGAAACATTAGAAACTTTAGACAAATCTATATTACTACTTTATAATGCATTTAGGCCTTCTAAAATTAGAAGGCTTAAAAATTCAGACTTTCTTACTTGCTTATTATGGAAAGATATATTATAATGCATGTAAAATTAAGATAAGGAGCTCCAATCATAAGATGACATGTGTCACTTCTTAACAAACTTCAAGCCTAACTTCTAACAAACTTCAAGCCTAACTCCTAACCACAAAAAATTAAGATAAGGAGCTCCAATTATAAAATGACATGTGTCACTTCTCAAATAAAAATTCATCTTTATCTTCAAATTAAAATATCTTTTTATCTACTTATTTATATTATAATCTAATTTCACCATATTTTCTAAAATTTTATGCTCTTTAATTCAACATCCATTTTAATATATTTTTATGAGTTTTTAGTTTTTATATTTTTAGTGAGTTTATTTTATTTTAATTCAAATTTTTACAACTTTAACCTTTATTTCATTTATTCCAATCAATATAATCATGATTCGTCAAAATCATATACTTTTGGGGGAGTGTTTGACGCGTAAGAGATTGCGAGGGTATTTTTATATGCGGGAATAATGATGTCGCGTGAAAGTTACGGGTAACCCAAACAAACACTTACAACTAACACATATACATTCGAAGTGTTGTGAAACGAATTCACTAAACGGGTAAGCAAACACATATAATTATACTTATCGCCGCCGCTGTCACCACCTCAAAACATTTGTTCGCTACAAAATAGTCATCGGGTATCCGCCGCCGCATTGCGCGGGTACCTTTCTAGTGTTTGATACACACTAAATATATTTGCCTGATATATAGTCACTAAGAACTTATGTTATCCAGGATGTTATCCTATTTCTCAGCATTGTGAAACAAGATACGAGTTCCATATTCAGAATGGTTTGCGCAGCTGGCCAGTCCCACATAGGTTGTCTTCTCTTCCGTGTTGGTTCAATGACTTGGAGAACTTTAGACCATAATTATTTGCTATGGCATGGGGCCTTAAGTATGAAGAATCTATAATGGATAATTGTTGCACATATTTATGTTTTAAAGTATGAATACGATGATTAGCGTTCAGAGTTAAGAATTATAAAGGTCTCCAATGGTTTATAATGACACGATCTGCTACCATTGGTGAATAAAGTTGTTTGTTGTAACTTTTATGATAGATGAGGTGTTTTGATGGCAAATGCCAAATAAGAAGATTGTCGATCATGCTTAGTTTTCGTACCATACGTCTTTCCCAGTCTCATCGAATATAATTTAGTTTTGTATATCTTGATATCAACATCTTCGGTCTTCTAATTAGTACACAATCGATGATCCATCATCTCAGGCCCGGATTTGAGCATGTGCGGCATAGACGACCGCACAGAGCCTCCATTTTTGGAGGGCCTTCGATGTCAAAAATTTCATTATTAGTATGTATTCATTTTTGGAGGATTTAATATTGTTAGAAGATGTTCTAGTATGAAAAATATAAAATTTTGTAGCAGAAAATAGTACCTGCGTTTTAATGGTTGGAGTGAGATATGAGATCTCATGAAGAAGATGACCAAAAGCTGTAAAAAAATATATTGCGTGGGTCTCCAAGCTTTTATATGTCTTCTAGCAATATTTTTAAAGTTCAAGTTAAACCCCTATTTTTTCACTTTATAATTTTAACCTCTTTAAATTAGTGGTTTAATATATGGCAATACTTAAACCAAAAGTTTAGAGTAAAACTTGTTTTTTAGAGTATACTACTATATTTTTAGCTTAGACATGTCTTAAAGAAATGATTTTAGCTATGATGTTTCTGAAAAAAAATACCGAATAGTTCCACCTAAATAAAATGATAAAATGTACTTACATTATAATATAAGTGGTTACCAGTATACGGGCACTTCAAATTTCGAAGTTGAAGGGCCTATTTTTGTATTACGGTACATAGCCTCCAAATTTCACGAGACGGCCCTGCATCATCTGCATATTAAGATCACATCATTCACAATCTCACAAACTAGCCTACTAATATCACTCGCAATCTGCACGAAAGCTTCATATTTGGCACGCAATATGCAAGTTTTGTGACTTAAACAAGAATGTTTGACATTAACTTAATTGACTTAGGTAGTGTTTGATAACAACTTAATGTGTCTTAATTGAAAAATAGGTAAGTTAATTAAGTCATCAAATGGATGTTTGTTTAGTGTTTAAAACTAACATGTGACCTTCTAGAAAAAGCCATGCAAGTGAGGGTCTACAAATTAAGTCATCTCTTTTTTCCTAATTTTACATGTTTAACCTCCCACTTCTTAACTTTATTTCAAATAAAAGGGTATAACAATAATTTTTATTAATTCAGACACTTTATTCAGCACACAAAACAAACAACTATTTATTCATCTACAAACAGACATCATATATCTAGACAGACACTTTAATTTAACAGGACTTAATAAAAAAACTAAACAAACAGGCCCAATATGAAAAAATTTGAATCCAAAAAGTTGTATAAAAGTCATTTGTTTGTGAGTTAATAGAGAAAGATGACTTAATATATAAAGTGAAAAAAACTGAGGGTGTCTGCATTAAGTCATCAGTTATTTAAACACGACTTAATACAAAATTTAAACAAACAAGCCCTTACTATCTTGGCAAAATTTGTAGTGCTAAGAGGTGTTAAAAGGGTTGAATTTCAACAATGAATTCTACCCCTGGTGATGCACTTAGGGCGGATAAGACGGTTTCTGAAATATGCATTTGGTCAACCTTATACCACTCTGTGATGTTTATCCTTAACTTCTTTAGTACATGTGAGCTAATCAAGATAAGCTTCAAAGTATTCAATTCAGTCTTCGTGCTTCTTAAGTTAGTAATCTCCAATTCCCTCATATGCTCCAGCCGAATATTAGAATAAACTTCTATTAAACGGGAGCATGGAACCTCTTCGTCAGGAAATTCATCCATAATCTACAATAAGTATCAATATGTATCATTAAGTGTACTTGGCAAAAGAATAAAAACAAAAAGGATAAAAGATAAGCTTATGTGGCTATTTACGTTCGGCGTAAGTTTCTCCAGGTTCGGGGAGCTTTTGATTGAAAGAGAAATTATTTGTAGCCCATACACATCCAACGGCATGTCTCCTATACACACGCTTTTGAGGTGGACTAATGTTACTATTATTAGCATCAAATAACAACATATTATTAGCATCATTTATCCTATGTATATTCCTTGTTTTGTATTATTTTATATGAGAATTGATAATTAATCGCTCACTTTTGTAAATCTCAGTTATGAACAAGCATTTAGTGAAAGTAGCTATTATCGACATAAATTGGAGCAAAATGGATCAAGTTAGAAAAGTCTACTGAACTGACGAAGGATACGCCGTATCATTCTTAACTGATATGCCGTATAACATGACTTGGACGAATATGAAGACCATTGCCTAACTTTGAAGAATACAACGTATGGATTTATCTCATACGCCGTATATGAAACTTTGGTCACTGTGAAGATCTGACTTGTTTTACTCCAGATACGCCGCATGACATCGTGAATATGCGTCGTATCAATCTCAAAGACTTCACCAGAAATCCAAGATATAGAAGACCTGATACACCGTATGAGCTTATGTGATGCGCCGTATCAAGAAAGCGGTCTACGAATATTCTGGAATATTGTAATCTTGGACCCCACACAAAGTTATTATGATACGTCGCATCGACCGTATTTGAAGAATATTCCATACAGGAGCCTTAGCCGAGAAGTCACAGAAACGAAGCCAAAAGAAGAAATCAAGATTACATGACAACACTCAAAGATGCTTTCGTATTTTGGCCATAAAATCTTCATCCGGACTCTGTTTTAATCCGTTCAAGCGGCAACGGAAAGAGAAAAAGGAGATCTATCTGTCCTAAAGGAGATACGGCGTATTAGGTTTTCGGATATGCCGTTTCGTTGTCGGAACATCAGCATGTTATTTTTGGTAAACCTTGGAGGTTACTCTTGCTTAATCCTATAAATACCAAAGCCCTTAGACGACTTTGGCATCACTTTATCAGTTGGGGACACCCCAAAATCGTCCCTAACACCTCCTACTTCCATCACCGAAGATCGACGAAGAACATCTCAAGATTTAACGTTGAGTATCATTCGGTTAGCATAATAATTTGTTTATGAATTCTTTATGTTTAATTTCAATGTATACTCCATCTTTTGCTGAGATTATGGGCTAACACCCTTATGTGTTAGCCAAGTTTATAAAGTTTTATTAGTTTATATGATTGTGTTGATTTGATTTACTTTGTTATTGGATTGGGTGCTTGTCGTTAAAAACTCGTTTATTGCTTATTACTAGTAGAAGTCTATGTAACTAGGTTATGATCCTTATGATTCTAATTGATGTAATTTACCTCGTGTAATAGTTGTTACATTGATTAGGTTATATGTGTGTTAACCGAATCTGTATTAGGAATAATTGTGTTTACTCATCCGTACGAATTCGCAACCTAATAGGACTAGTAGCGTGTAGCGCCAAACTAGGTTAGATGGTATAAAGCAATAACTTAGTATTGATGCTAGATAGGTCACTATGATCTTGGCCTATTTCCCGCTCCGTATAACAAGTTAATAAATCGTGACAGGGTTTAGTAATTGGATCAACGCCTTAACTTTTGAATGAAGTAAAGCATTTAGACATTATCATATATATAATTAATAGATGGATTAGGCTTGGCTAACCCATTCTTCCTATCTGATCTTTATCTTAGTTGTTTTGCGCTAGTTAAATTAGCTTAGTTATTTTATTTTCTCGCATTTAGATTAGAAAACACACTAAAACTCGTGCTAGTCTCTCAGGCTAAACCCCCTTAATCTTTAATTGCTTTCTAGGTTAGGATAGTTTAGTTTAGTTTAGATTAGTATAAATACCTTTAGATCACTTTAGCTTCACTCCTAGTGAACGACCCTTGCTTACCTTAAAACTATACACATTGATCGGGTACACTGCTCGTTAGTGTTTAGACTTTAGAGTCTATAGCTTAGTTCGGCAATAAATAAATTTAAAACTTGGTAAAATTATATAGACCTAAAATAACACATCATCGTGCCATCAACAAAATCACGACAAGGTATCGTTTCCCTATTCCACGTCTTGATGATTTATTAGATCAACTTTCGGGTGCTAAGATGTTTTCTAAGATAGATTTGAGAAGTGGGTACCATCAAATTCGGATTAAACCGGGTGATGAATGTAAGACCGCCTTCAAAATGAAGGATGGGTTGTACGAGTGGCTCGTTATGCCATTTGGGTTGTCTAATGCACCTAGTAATTTGATGTGTTTGATGGCTCAAGTTTTTAGGCCATGTATGGGTAAGTTTGTGGTGGTCTATTTTGATGACATTTTGGTCTATAGTCAAGTGGAGAAAGAGCATTTGGATCATTTACGGAAGGTTTTGAGGGCCTTGGCGGGAATGAATTCTTTGTTAATTTAAAGAAATGCACTTTTCTTACTAATAAACTTTTGTTTCTTGGTTACATTGTGAGTTCGGATGGAATTCATGTGGATGACGAGAAGGTTAAGGCGGTTAGGGATTGGCCTTCACCTAAGACTTTGACCTAAGATTACCTCAATGATCCCACACATAATAGTTAGACTTTCAATCACCATTAAAGACCAAATAGATTAGAAAAGGTGGCACCACCGCAATCATAGAAATCAGGAGTTTTCTGCAGAAATTTAAAATATAATTAAACTTAAGTTATGAAAGCTCATGAGGAATGATAATATCTATAATCTATTATAGTAATAAATTACCAGAACCACGGTCTTAAGCAGTGGACAATTAGAGATGAGATGTATAAGTGTTTTTATAGAAATCCAGGAGTCGCCCACATATAAGCTAGTTAGGCTACCAAGTCCAGTAGAAGTAGTAGTTAGTTTTTTCTTTTTATTGGGTAACCATGATGTTTGACATTTCCGCTGATGTTTTAGCCGACTGCATGTTGGTTCATGGGGAAGGTTGCAACAATTGAGATATAGGTCTGTCAAATGACTCATTGAGAAGAGAGATATAGGTAACAACCTATAATGCCCGTAACCATCCCCTCGGATAATCAGTATCTAGTTAATAAAATGCAAACCAGATTCGCAATTGTTATTGATTCCGAGAGTCTTGCTTAAATTCCAAGAAAAAGTTCGAACAAAAACAAAAATAAGTGCTAATGAAATATGCCTTATATATCTTTTCCATGTGACCTTACCGAAACTAAGAATATTGGCCCAACATGAAGGTTTAGTTGCTTGCTGTGTTGACTTATATTGGCCCAAGTCTTGCTCCAAATATTCGTTATGATTTTTTTCGGGAATTAATTTGCACACTTTGGAATTTGATTTGGACACTCCATCTGTGCATTAAATAATTGTACAGTATTAAATATTCTGCTTTAACTGTTTGTACCTTAAGTGTGTAAATAACTTTTTTGAGTGTGCAAATCATTAGCCTTTTTTTTAAACGTCAATTTTTCCACACCCGATATATCATCTATCTCACAAAAAATATCACAAATGACTCCAGCGAGGCTTGAACAACAAAATCAAACTCTAGATTGGTTTGCACAACCCACATACCACTAGATCAAAGGTCCTGGGTACAAATAAAGGTTAAAAATCATTATGATAGTATATGATGTGTTTACACAATCAAATAGCTAAAGTGAGATGTTATCAAGTCGACAAATTTACAAAGATTAGGCGATATCAATAACTAATGATGAATAAATTGATCATGTTTTTCTTATACTTATTAACTTTTTATGATCATCAACATATAAGCTTTAGCCGTGTGACTGTTTAGTATAGATATTATCTTGAATCATAATTAATGGTGCACAGATTTGGAGAACTTTGAACCCTTATATTGCTATGGTAATATTGCAGGAGCCGCAACTCCGTAAGGATGAATTGAAGATCTAGACTGGCTTATTGTGTGACATGAGTTGGAATTGTTTGGTATAAATATGATGATTAGTGATGTTAAGAATCATAAAGGTCTCAGTGCTTTATAATTACACGATCTAGTACATATTGGAAAACAAAGTGGCGTAGATTTCGTACAAAAAAACTACACTTTCTTTCTCAATTCTCATCGGATATGTGTTGGGATATGAAAGTGCTAAAGATTGACAAACTACTGGAAGAAGTCAAAGTACTGCTAAAGAAAAAGTCAAAGTACTGCTATTAAAGTCAAAGTACTGCAAAGCTAAAGAACTTATATATTCGTTTATGGAAAGCTTTGTTATTCTAGAATATTCTTTGTTTAGATTACTTGTCGTACAAGGTTACAAATTGTAAACCGACTAGGGTTATCCTTAAGCCTAAAAAGGACCCCTAGGTTGGTATTAAAGGTACGAGTTCACAAAGTTTACGAGTACGTGCATTATTAGAGTTTTAGAGAGTTCGATATTAGTGTTTTAGAGTTGTTTAAGAATCTGCATAATAAGCAGATTTAGAGTTATTAATAAAATCGTTGAAAGTTAAAGTTATATTCTTCTTAGCTTTGTTAAGTAAATTCCGCATACTTAATAGAGTTTGCTCAGTGTTTCATTGTTAATAACTTAGGATTTATCCGAGGTTATTAAACCCTTAACAAGCTATATAGTTAGTTTGGTTAGAGTACATCGATCCAACAAGTGGTATCAAAGCTTTTGTGGAAACTCTGACTAAGAAGAAACCTTAAAACCTAGTTAACAACAAAAACCTAAAGATGTCGACTGAAGCTGTTCCACCACCATCCATCACCTCACTAAGAATACCAATCATTAAGAAGGGAGAATACGACCTATGGAGCATGAAGATAAGGCAGTACATTGCTATTACAGACCATGCACTATGGAATGTAGTGCATGGTCTGTAATTGTCAATGGTAATGAAGTAGTTCCAGAACCTGTAGAGATTCCTGGACAACCTAAACCACCCAAAGCAGTCTTACCAGCAGCAACAATAAGAAATCAAGAAAAGGCTCTCAATATACTGTTGTCTGCTATTCCAGATGGTCATCTACTCAAGTTCCATGATGCTAAAGATGCAAAGCAACTCTGGGCTGCTCTCAAGACAAGGTTTGGAGGTAATGATGCTTCCAAGAAGATGCACAGAAATCTGTTGAAGCAGCAGTTTGAAACATTCACTGTTGGAGAAAGAGAAGGCCTTGATGCTGCCTATGACAGATTCCAAAATCTTCTCAGGATGCTGGAGCTATACAAAGCAGAGGTTTTAGTTGAAGATGCTAATCTAAAGTTCTTAAGGAGTTTGCCATCGACATGGCATGTGATTTCTAATATGATCAGGGGACAATCTGGTCTGGATGTAATGGACTTTGATGATCTTTACAATCATCTGAAGGTGTATGAGCATGAGATGAATGGCCAAACTAGTTCAAAATCTCACAGTATTGCCTTTTTGTCATCTGAAAAGAGAGGCAGTACTTCCACTAAAAGTACTGCTTCTCCTACTCAAAGTACTGTTGCTCAAAGTACTGTTGCCTACTCTGCCCCCACCTTTGCTCAGCAAGCCACACCAACAAATACCATCCACTCAGATGAAGTCGTATGCTTTTTCTTTGCACAGCAAGCTACTTTACCTGTCACTTATGAAGAAGATCTCTCACAGATTGAAGAGGATGCTCTTGAAGAAATTGATATCAGGTGGCAAGTTGCTATGATCACTGCAAGGATCAAGAAGTTCATGAAGAAGACAGGAAGAGGGATTGACTTCAAACCAAAACAGGGAATCACCTTTGACAAGTCCAAAATTGAATGCTTCAATTGTCAAAAGACTGGACACTTTGCAAGGGAATGCGGGTTTGCTAAATATCAAGCAAACAGGATGTCTGAGAAACCAAAGCTTGAGCTAAAAGAAATTCCTATTACTGAAACAAAAGCTTTGGTTGCTCAAGAGAATTTATCAGAGGTTGACTGGAGTGCTGAGTTTGATGATGAACCAGTAACTTATTGTATGGTAGCTATGGAGGAATCAGTGGAAGAATTTGATTGGAGCACAGCTTTTGATGAAGAACCTGGACATGCTGCTTTGGAATCCACAGATGGTCTAGGAAGCTTTGATTGGAGCATGGAGAGTGAAGATGATCCTGTTCTACTTGCTATGATGGCTACTTCACCAAGTTCACCCCTATCTCTGAGGTATGTTCTAAGTGTCATGACTTTTTTCAAAAAGTACTTAATAGTTATGTGACTAAAAGAGATAAATGTATAAGGGTTAGGTCTGAGGTAGCTGGTTATCAAATTACTTTAGAGTCTATGGAAGCCAAAATAATAACTCATGAAAATAATGAAATGGCTTGGGCTGAAAAGTATGAACAACAGGATTATCAGTTAAAATTAAGTGAATGGAAGTTAAATTGTAAGATTTCTGAAATTGAGAAACTGACTAAGGAGAGAGATGATTTGTTAGCAAAGTTTGCTGCTTGGAAAGAATCTGGTCTTTCTCATGTCACTTATGTTGAAAAACAGAGAAGGGCTTACAATAGAACTGGCCTAGGTTTTGGTATGGATTTCAGTAGCATAGAAGAAAACCCATCTAGTGATAAGGATGACCTTGATTTTGAGGATATAACCACTAGTGATGATGAACTTATTAATTATGTAGACACATCTAGTAATGAGGAATCACTTAGTGAACCACCTACTGAATATAAGAAAGACAAGGGTTATCATGCTATCCCACATCCCACTGGTAGTCATCAACCTATTAGACCTGATATTTCTCGTTTTGGTGTAGACAACCTAGAGTTTAGGAAAAAGCTTACTAGTCAATCTAGGTCTGAAACCCCAAAAGAAACAGTTGAGACACCTAAGGTAGATGATTTTGAGAGTCAAGCAGTACCTTCAACTCAAAGTACTGCTACATGTTCAGCAATACCTTTAGGAAAATCTTCTCAAAATACTGCTAAACCTTTTTGGGATAATTTTGGTCAAAACAGTTTTAATCATTCACCTAGAAGGCAGAATAGTTTTAGTCATAGACATAGAGGAAGTAATTTTGGGAGTTTGGGTCAAAAATTGTGTTTTGTTTGTTGTAGTCCTAATCATCTGATTAAGAACTGTGACTTTCACTCAGAGTACCTAAGTAAATTCCCAAAGAACAGATCAACCAACCATAAGCCTAGAGAGAATAAACCAGTCTGGAATCACTCAAATAGGGTCAACCATAGCAATTTCTCACAAGACTATAGGTACCCTCACCAAAGAAGACCTTTTTCAAAACCTCCAGTACCTTCAAACACTTTCCAAGGTACTGTTAAGCCAAAACCAGTACTTTCTCAAAGTACTGCTCAGTTTTCACAAAACACCTTTTGGAATAGGAACCCTAGGAGATCTAATTACTATCAATCTAGAAGGCGTTACAACTCAAAGAAAGTAGATAGATCAAGGGACTCTACACCAGAAGTTAAAACCAAATGGGTTAAGAAGGAAAATACTGATGGGGAACAAACAGTACTTTCAGTAAGTGAAAGTGAAACAGAGATTTTGGTTGATACTAATAAAGTAAACTTGAACGAAAAAGAGATTTTTATTGAAAACCAAACACAAGTTTTGGAACAACCAAAGATAATTGATCATGTGCTTAAAGACAGTGGCAATTACATACTTAAAGAATTTAAGTATGTAACTCCACAAGGGGAACACAAGTCAGTAATGGCTTAGGGTTCCAAAAATTAACTAACTATTTTATCTTTGTGCAGGGACAACCCAGAAGAGGAGCTTAAAGATCATCTAATTGTGGATAGTGGTTGCTCTGGAAGCATGACAGGAGCCAAGGAGATTCTGTCAGCTTTTAAGTCATATTGTGGAGGGAGAGTTGCATTTGGGAATGATGCTAGTGGAGGAAGAATTAGTGGGAAAAGAACCATCAAAGCAGGGAGCATAGATTTTGAGAATGTTAGATATGTGAAGGAACTCAAGTTCAACCTGTTGTCAGTATCTCATATCTGTGACAAGAAGTATCCTGTGCTGACAAAGAATGTCTTATTCTTTCCCCTGAGTTCAAACCTGTTGATGATCACTTGGTAATACTTAGAGTACCAAGAACCAATGATGTGTACAGCCTGGATATGAAGAGTCTTCACTCTTCAGGAAGAGCCACCTGTTTAGTGGCAAAAGCAACACTTGAAGAAGCACATCAGTGGCATAGAAGATTGGGCCATGTAAATTTCAAGAATATCAACAAATTGGTCAAAGGAAATTTAGTTAGAGGTTTACCCACCAAAACCTACAAGAATGATCACTCTTGTTTGGCGTGCAAGAAGGGTAAACAACACAAAGCTTCATGCAAGAAGCTTGAGGAAAGAACTATTAGAGAACCTTTGGAGCTGTTAAACATGGATTTGTTTGGACCTATCTCTGTTGCAAGTCTAAACAAGAAAAAGTACTGCTTGGTTGTGACTGATGACTGCAGTAGATTTAGTTGGGTATTTTCTTGGGATTTAAAGATGATATTTTTGATGCTATTCATAATCTTATAATAGCACTTGAAAACCAATTGAGACTCAAGGTTAGAGGTATTAGATGTGACAATGGGACTGAATTCAAGAACAAGCTTATGGATGAATTTTGTGCCAACAAAGAGATCAAGAGGGAGTTCATCATTGCTAGAACACCACAGCAGAATGGTGTTGCAGAGAGAAAGAATAAAACTTTGATGGAAGCAGCTAGAAAGGTACAAGCTGAATTGAATGCTGAAGTTGCTAATGAAGAAGCTAAGAATGAAGAAGCAGCTAAGAAATTGCATGAAGAATTGAATGCTGAAGCTGCTGTATCATTAAAGACACCTATTCCTGTTTCTGCTCTACCAAGAAGACCAAATCGTGCTGAAGAAAGAAATGCAATGATGGCTTATTTAAAAAATCAAGGATATATTGGATTGCAGAAGTTGAATTATGTTGAGATGAAACAGCTGTATGAAGCTGTTAGAGAAGCTTATCAGAAGCATGTTGATAGTATCAAAGATTTTAAAGATGATGATGCTCAGAAAGAAGATGATAGAAAAGGAAGCTTAAAAAGAAAAAGAACAACTGAAGCTGAAGATGTTCAACCATCAAAGAAGGTTGAGTTAAGGTCTGATACAAATGATGAATTAAGGAATTACTTAAGAGTTATGGAATTTGAATATTCTAAAGATGATGCTGATAAGAAGACAGAAAAGAAGAAGAAAAAATCTCCAATAACTACTTTTGAAGTTGTAGAATCAAAGGATGGAAATTATCTGATGTTTCACAGAGAAGATGAAAGCTTCAGAGTGTTTAATATGCTATGGGATCTATTGCACATAATAAATAGTGGATATGTAATCTTGTGTTTATATGTTGATGATATGCTTATCGTTGGCAGTAACGACAAGATGATCAAATCTACTAAAGACATGTTGAAATCAAAGTTTGACATGAAGGATATGGGTTTGGCTGATGTGATCCTTGGAATAAAGATCATACGAACTCAGAATGGACTTGTGTTAAGTCAAGCACATTATGTGGACAAAATTCTTAATACTCATAATGCGGGGGATTCCGGCCTAGCTAGAACTCCAATTGACACCAGTAAGCATCTATCTAAAAATAGAGGCTTAGGTGTTGCCCAATTAGAGTATTCAAGAATTATTGGCATGTTAATGTACTTAATGACAGGTACCCGACCTGACTTAGCATATGCTGTTAGCAGGCTAAGTAGGTATACTAGTAACCCAAGCTATGCACATTGGGCAGCTATGACTAGGGTACTTCATTATTTGAGATACAGTCGCGATTATGGACTGCATTATGATCGATATCCTGCTGTTATCGAAGGATACAGTGATGCAAATTGGATATCTGACATAAAGGATTCTAGATCGACTAGTGGATATGTGTTTACACTAGGAGGGGTGGCTATATCTTGGAAGTCTTCCAAGCAAACTGTTATAGCTAAGTCCACGATGGAATCAGAATTTATCGCGTTAGATAAATGCGGACAAGAGGCGGAATGGCTACGTCAATTCGTAGAGGACATACCAAGGTGGCCTAAACCGGTAACGGCCATTAGTATACATTGTGATAGTCAATCGGCAATTGGCAGAGCTCATAGCATAATGTATAATAGAAAGTCCAGACATATCCGTCGTCGACATAATTCGATACGACAACTACTCTCAATAGGAGTTATCTCAATTGACTATGTGAAGTCAAAGGATAACATCGCGGATCCGCTTACGAAAGGCTTAAGCAGAGAGTTAGTAAGTAAGTCGTCTAGAGGAATGGGACTAAAGCCCTTGAAGGAATGAGTTTCTATGAAGGAAAACCTAACCCAGTTGACTGGAGATCCCAAGATCTGGGTTCAATAGGACAACCTAATCATAGAAATGTGGGGGAAGTCACGTCAATGTGGGGGAGTTACTAAATATTGTAACTTTCCTAGTCCATTCCTATAACAAATGTGACTTGTTGAGAGGTTAAACATATGGCTTTAATGATTCAGGATGAAATCATAAAGCATAATGATTCAAGATGAAATCACAAAACATATGTTTTTAATGATTCAAGATGAAATCACCTATGTGAGAGAGAAGTGGGGTCGCTTCGAAGGGAAATGTGGGGGCGCAATTCCTAAGAGCTCTTGCAGAACCAGGCTAGTGTTCATGACCATAACGAACACGACTATGAGGACTTGACAGTGTCAGGGAGAGTCTTGTGTGAAGTGTAATGTCGTCTACGTAAATGGATGATGAGTTCAAGGACATCGCGTCTACTCAGATCTAGGAGACTAAGTGCATCTCACAAGTGAAGGTTCAAAGGGTTACACCTACCTATCCTATGAAAGACTTAACCGCAGAAATTTCACCGAAACTTTCGTGTGTTTTCGACCGATTTCCATTCATGTGGGGGATTGTTGGAAAATGAGTTTTTGCAAAATGAGTTTTTGCAAATTTTGGACACTATTTAATTTATGTATATGTTATATATATTTATATTTCTTGGTAGCTTTGCGTTCTCCTCGACGAGAGCTTCGCAACGAGCTAAAGAGTGTCAAAAATGGAGTTGATATGAATGAGATATCGTGTCTCAAAGTGAGGCACTTGAAACACAAAATTTGGAAAAGCGGGAGTATCCCACATCGCCCAAAACAAGAAGTGAAACCTTGTTTATATAGAAATCTTGATATGAACCTTCAAAATGATTTGTTGGTTTTACTCCAACACCTACGTGCGCACGCGCAGGGGGGGGGTGCAGATTTCAGGATTTCTGGGCCAAAATGAGTTCGAAGCTTCTGAACTCATGCGAGCCCGCGCGACCTGTGGATACGAATGCAGCTCCGAAATCTCGCATACCTGCGTATCGGGCTTGTAGTTTTTCAAATTATGTATTCTGTATCAATCTATTTTAGGAATAGATTTAAACTTAGTGAATAAGTTTTTACAGAATAATATTGTGTTAGTAACTTATATGCAAATCGTGTTTTGTTATAACAGATTTGTATATTTTCAGAACTTATTTATCTTGGAAAACAAGTTAGGTTTTCAATATAAATACAGGCGTCTCTCATTCAGTTTTTGAAAGGCAGAAAAATGCAGCTCCACAGAAACGTTCCAACCATCTCTTCGATCAGAAACACTCAGTATTTCCGTGATCTTTCAGGCAAGTGTCTAGTCCGGCTGTGCAACAGCTACGTACGTTGTACCCTGGGAAACAGACGACGAATCTGTTTTAAGGGAATCGTGTTCTACACGAGCCTCGTGCAATTCTTTTACTGCTTTTATTTATATTACGTTGAATAGTGTATGTCTTCTGCTTCTACTCCATTCTGGTATAATTCTAATCTGATTTTATTAATTAAAAGTGTACACAGTTTCCTACAGTCTTAAAACAGATTCGGTTTAACCGAATTTATATCACTTTGTTAAAAATCGGATTAATAATTAACAGGATTTTATAAACTGTTTTCTGTCGAAACCTTGTTGAGTTTCTTTGGAAATCAGTTTGGATTAAACAGTTTTAACATACAGATTTGGTCGAACAGACTAACGTTTTTTTTTTTAAAGCAGTTTATTATCAGTTTTAACGAAACCAAGATAGAGTTTCTATTAAACTGATTTACTCGATCCATCAAAACCAAGCTAGTGTTTTGTTGAATCAGATCTGGTACAAGTAGATACCATTTAAAACAGTTTGTTTAACTGTTTGTGTTTGATCTTTCAGGATGACAAACACGACTACCCCTCCTGTGACTACTACTGTAAACGTACCTGGTGCGCCAGTTACCAACACGGTTGCTAATCATGCTGAGAAACCAGAGAAATTCAATGGGCAGAATTTCAAGAGGTGGCAACAGAAGATGTTTTTCTATCTGACTACGTTGAACCTTGCGCGGTTCTTAAAAGAAAACCCACCTAACGTGGAACCTCCTGCAGAAGGTCAATCCTCTAATCAACAGGCTGTTCAAGCCTTGGAAGCATGGAAACATTCAGATTTTTTGTGTCACAATTATGTTCTGAATGGTTTGGTTGATTCTTTGTACAACGTGTACTGCAAGACCAAGACTGCCAAAGAATTATGGGAGTCATTGGAACGCAAGTACAAAACTGAGTATGCTGGTACAAAGAAGTTCGTGGTAGCTCGTTTTTTGGATTACAAGATGGTTGATTCAAAGAATGTGATAAGTCAGGTTCAAGATCTGCAGGTTCTGCTACACGACATTCATGCTGAGGGAATGACTTTGAGTGAAACTTTTCAAGTTGCTGCTATTATTGAAAAGTTACCTCCAAGCTGGGTAGAATTCAAGAACTACCTGAAGCATAAGCGAAAGGAGATGAGTGTTGAAGACTTGGTTGTTCGTCTTCGTATTAAAGAGGACAATAAGCTGGCTCAGAAAAACACGTATACGCCTGATTCTGCAAAGGCAAATATGGTTGAGCATGTTTCGTCATCTTCAAAGTCCAATGTCAAAGCTAAAGGCAAAGGAAAAGGAAAGAATGACAAGAAGGAAAACAACAACCTTGGATGGTCCAATTGAAGTCTCTAGTACCGTTACTGTAGTCTGTGGTATCGTTAGTACAGGTGTAGAAGTAAGTGGTATAATCGGACCGCACCTCAGTGGGCGAAGCCGTAGAATGTTAATCGTCGTGCCACTGGACCGACCAGTGTCAACTTTGTGTGGGGAACCTTGAAGACAAAGTGTTAACGTCGAAATCCTCGTTCCATGAGTCTGAAGGCAAAAAGGAAGAACAGTAAGAAAGGAAAAGGAAAC
>BPTQ01000008.1:12985632-13055943 GCA_019973895.1 Chrysanthemum seticuspe | reverse complement strand
GTAATTTTTGTATACAAAACACTAAAGTAGAACTTAGTAATACGAAATACTAAAGTAGGACTTAGTAATTTCGGTATACAAATTGGAGAGTTGTTCAGTGTAAACAATATCCTTACCTGATCCTTTCAATGTTATAAATCATTGAGGGGGTGTAACTGCACTGAAGGGGGTGTAAAGATACTAATCCAACAGGATAACTTGGGTCTAGAACCCTAGAGGTCAGTTGGCCCAATCCAAAAGGAAGTATCTTTGAGTAAGGAAGTTCCCGAAATCAGGGTAAGGAGATCTGCTGAATGAATGATTGAGAGACGAATTCGGAAAGCATTCGCCTAGGCGCTACAATAGGAAACTGAAGTGTATCAGTTAACTCTATTGAGGACAACTCTCATCAACAGCATAGCTTAATACAGCTGCTGCCTATACAGACCAGTCCAGACATATCCGTCGTCGACATAATTCGATACGACAACTACTCTCAACAGGAGTTATCTCAATTGACTATGTGAAGTCAAAGGATAACATCGCGGATCCGCTTACGAAAGGCTTAAGCAGAGAGTTAGTAAGTAAGTCGTCTAGAGGAATGGGACTAAAGCCCTTGAAGGAATGAGTTTCTATGAAGGAAAACCTAACCCGGTTGACTGGAGATCCCAAGATCTGGGTTCAATAGGACAACCTAATCATAGAAATGTGGGGGAAGTCACGTCAATGTGGGGGAGTTACTAAATATTGTAACTTTCCTAGTCCATTCCTATAACAAATGTGACTTGTTGAGAGGTTAAACATATGGCTTTAATGATTCAGGATGAAATCATAAAGCATAATGATTCAAGATGAAATCACAAAACATATGTTTTTAATGATTCAAGATGAAATCACCTATGTGAGAGAGAAGTGGGATCGCTTCGAAGGGAAATGTGGGGGCGCAATTCCTAAGAGCTCTTGCAGAACCAGGCTAGTGTTCATGACCATAACGAACACGACTATGAGGACTTGACAGTGTCAGGGAGAGTCTTGTGTGAAGTGTAATGTCGTCTACGTAAATGGATGATGAGTTCAAGGACATCGCGTCTACTCAGATCTAGGAGACTAAGTGCATCTCACAAGGGAAGGTTCAAAGGGTTACACCTACCTATCCTATGCAAGACTTAACCGCAGAAATTTCACCGAAACTTTCGTGTGTTTTCGACCGATTTCCATTCATGTGGGGAACTGTTGGAAAATGAGTTTTTGCAAAATGAGTTTTTGCAAATTTTGGACACTATTTAATATATGTATATGTTATATATATTTATATTTCTTGGTAGCTTTGCGTTCTCCTCGACGAGAGCTTCGCAACGAGCTAAAGAGTGTCAAAAATGGAGTTGATATGAATGAGATATCGTGTCTCAAAGTGAGGCACTTGAAACACAAAATTTGGAAAAGTGGGAGTATCCCACATCGCCCAAAACAAGAAGTGAAACCTTGTTTATATAGAAATCTTGATATGAACCTTCAAAATGATTTGTTGGTTTTACTCCAACACCTACGTGCGCGCGCGCAGGGGGGTGCAGATTTCAGGATTTCTGGGCCAAAATGAGTTCGAAGCTTCTGAACTCATGCGAGCCCGCGCGACCTGCGGACACGAATGCAGCTCCGAAACCTCGCATACCTGCGTATCGGGCTTGTAGTTTTTCAAATTATGTATTCTGTATCAATCTATTTTAGGAATAGATTTAAACTTAGTGAATAAGTTTTTACAGAATAATATTGTGTTAGTAACTTATATGCAAATCGTGTTTTGTTATAACAGATTTGTATATTTTCGGAACTTATTTATCTTGGAAAACAAGTTAGGTTTTCAATATAAATACAGGCGTCTCTCATTCAGTTTTTGAAAGGCAGAAAAACGCAGCTCCACAGAAACGTTCCAACCATCTCTTCGATCAGAAACACTCAGTCTTTCCGTGATCTTTCAGGCAAGTGTCTAGTCCGGCTGTGCAACAGCTACGTACGTTGTACCCTGGGAAACAGACGGCGAATCTGTTTTAAGAGAATCGTGTTCTACACGAGCCTCGTGCAATTCTTTTACTGCTTTTATTTATATTACGTTGAATAGTGTCTGTCTTCTGCTTCTACTCCATTCTGGTATAATTCTAATCTGATTTTATTAATTAAAAGTGTACACAGTTTCCTACAAGTTTCTCCAAGTTCGGGGAGCTTCTGATCAAAAGAGAAATTACTTGTATTCCAAAACAATGGACATTTTTGTGTAAACCTTCTATCCACAAGTATTTTAGGTGGACTAATGCAATTGAAACCTTTAGAGGTATTACATGGCGATATCTGTATGCAGCCGGAGCCAGAACCTTGAACAACTGGAAAAAAAAAAAAAAAAAAAAAAACACTAATATAAAGCTTTGTTTTCTATTATGCAAGTAAAATCAAACATATACATTGTGGATAAGATTACCAAAATGATGTCACACCAAATATGTAGGCTTTCAATCAGCTTTAAAGACTCAAATAGGTTAGTATAAGTGACACCCTCGTTACATAGAAATCGTGAGTTTTCTGCAAAAATTAACAATGTTCAGACAAGCTGTGTCATGCTCAAGAAGGTCTGATATTCTATTTTAGTAAGGAATTACCAGTTCTACGGTCTTAAGCAATGGACTTTTAGATAGGAGATTTAGAAGAGTTTTTATAGAAATCTGTGAATTTTGCACATATAAGCTAGTCAGGCTACCAAGTCCACTGAGTTTTATTTAGCCGACTGAATCTCTGTTCATATCTAAGGTCACAACCATTGAGATATAGGTTTGTTAATTGTGTCATCGATAAAAGAGATAAGGGTAACGGCATATACCCCCAGCTAGCCCCGTGAACAAAATCAATTGTTAATTTCTTGAGAGTCTTTTTACTTGACAAATGAGATATTACACGGTCAATCTCCCAATTCATACCGCCTTCATATTTAACAACGGAAAGGGAAAACTCGTGTATTGGACCCTCGTGCAATAATAGAGCTTGGCCTACACCACACAAAAGTTGACATGTATCCGCAATAATCATAATTTTAGGAATTTTGGTCCATTGATACCTCCATTCCTTAGAGAGGGTACTTTTTTTTTGGGTAAAAGGTCAAAAACCCGGTAAATATATTACTCCAAAAAACGTTTAAGTACAAAGGATATGGGTGAATCCCATATCTCAGCCCGTTACATATGCGAAAAGCTTACATAACAAGATACTTCCTATTCTTTATATAAGAAAATAAAACACTACTCAAAATATAATGTTAGACTCCTATGGAGCTAACATTACTTCCTACCAAGGCCTTGGAGCTTGATACCATACGTGTCATAATAGGCATCCAAATTTCCTGGAAGATCGTAAACCTGATCCGCATAGTTATCATAATCATAATCATCATAGTCATCTTCGCGATCATGAACACCACCAAATAGGTTACTCGACTCATCAAAGGTGTTCACAACCTCCTCATCATCACTATCAGAATCCACAATCTCTCCCACCTTAGTGAATGGGTTAACCCTCTTAGTAAAAGAAGTAGCCGGTAAGTCCTTACTATAACCCTGATAATCAACCTTTTTAATAGGATTACCATTATCATCAACAAGAGTAACTTTCCCATCGATAAGAAGCCTTTCAAACTCCCCAATTTTCTCAACAATAGGGGTAGGACCTATTATCCTTAGAGAGGGTACTTGTCCTTACTATGTCTTGATATGGCAAAAGACATAAGATGGTTTCTGTTATGCATAGAGGAAGGTTGCTAATCTTATCCATCTCCAGAAATACTTGTTGTTTAGCTGCAAAATAAGTCATACACACACAAAATTAGCCGAATGCATAAGAGTAGATAAAGTTTGTAATCATGTAAATTCTCATATAAGCATTCAAGGATATAATAAGTGCAAACAATATATTGAAATTTAATATAACTGGCAAAATAAGAACAATTCATTGGGACTATAAATCTATGTCAGTTTGCTCACATTATAACAAAAGCATGCAAATTTAACTGATATGAATAAAATTAAAAGTGTGTTGCGAATATCTTTTTAATGGAAAACAATCTCACACTTATTATACAGAAACTAGTGTCTCGGAGTATCCGTTTATTAGTATTAGTGATATCAAAGAATGATTTTCACTATGTTATGACTTGAAGCATGTCCGATGCAGTAATACCCTTTATTTCTTTCTATCACTTAATTTTGTGTTTAACCTACAATTAGTATAGTGTGTATTGATTAATTATGTACACATAATAATCATCTAACTAACTAGCAACTTAATCCAAACATAGGTTGTCATGTCAAGCCACGATCAAGTTATAAGATTGCAAACAGATAATCTATGCATCGAGACAATCCACTAGCAATCAAACATGATGCATATGCATGAAAATTCAATTGAACGCGTAATCAAATTAAGGTAACATGCAGGTGAAAAACACATACAGTAAATATGTAATCAATATCGAGTTAAATAAATGTCAACCAGATTAACAATTGTTATAGTTACTGTTTGTGCCGAAACTCTAGCTTGAAATCCAAGAGAAAACTCGAAAAACAGAAAACTAAACTTTTAATTTTTAAGTCAACTCTAATAGTCTAATCTATCTTTTTAAAACCCTAAAAATAAATATATTTTCAGCCGTCATTAATGTGGGCTGCTGTCTTGATGCCCAATTCTTCGAAAAATTACTGTAGAAAGATTAGAAAGTTTAGAAAATGTTTGATACGCACTAAATATATTTGCCTGATATAGTCACTAAGATATTAAGCATGATCAAGTTACACGTTTTCTTAACAAGCAGCAACGTGAAGCGCTACTGCACTAGTGTTGCCATCTATAAGTGTATCAACGGCTGTACAAACTGCAAACAGCCATGCACAATCGGTTTGACCCAAAGAACTTATCGTATCCAGGATGTTATCCTATTTCTCAGCATTGTAACACAAGATACGGGTTCCATATTCGGAATGGTCTGTGACTCATGTTGGTGTTTGTAAACAGTTTTGGAAAAACCGGTTTCTAGCCATTTGGAGTAAAAACGAGGCACTGAGCAGGTTTGTAAAACGGTTTGAAGAAACATTAGAGGACGATGCTGTTTTGGTCTTAGGAGTGCATTCATCGGTACTCGAGATACAATCAGCAGAAGATGATGAGGACATTAATGCATCGTCATCTTCTTCTCCATTGCAAGATCTAGAATCATGATAGGATTTGCAAAGAGAGCAAAGAGGAAGGCGGATATGACGAGCAACGAGGAAGTTGGAGGAGTGAACATGTGAATCGCAATCGAAACAAAGGAAGGCTGAGTCTGAAAGAACAGTAGATACAAGGTTGTTGTTTATGGCAGAGATCACAGACGACAACCATTGATTTCATGGTCATAAATCAATATAGGTAAATAATGATACAAGGTGCATGGTCATAAATCAATATTGTGTAGAAAATGCGAACGAAAAAAAAAACCCGGAATCGAGCCTCATTTATGCCCACTGTTAAGATTTACGACCGGTTTTTTGGAACCGGTTCGACCGGTTTTTTGTAAGAACCGGGTTTAGAAACGATCCGGAACCGGTTCTACCGGTCCCCGTTTTTTGACCCCAAATCCGATAAAAACCGAACCGGTTCGTTGACTTTGACCAGGAAGTGGAACCGGTTTTTGAAAAAACCGGGAAATGGCCACCTCTAGTTGGTGCACTGATCGACTTGGAGAACTTTAGATCATAATTTGCTATGGCTTGGGGCCTTAAATATGAAGAATCTATAACGGATAATTGTTGCACGTGTTTGTGTTTTTAAGTGCACGTGTTTGTGTTTTTAAGTATGAATATGATGATTAGTGTTCAATATTAAGAATTATAAAGGTCTCTAATGGTTTATAATGACACCATCTGCTAGCATTGATGAATAAAGTGGTTTAGTTTTCGTACCACACGTCTTTCTCAGTTTTCATCGAAATAATTTAGTTTTGTATATCTTTATACCAACATCTTCGGTCTTCTTAGTACAAAATCGATGATCCATCAAAAACATCTCCTATTGAGAAGAAACGTAGAATGCAACTTTATTATAACATAAGAAGCATCATCTGCATGTTAATCACACAATCTCACAAACTAGCCTACAATATCACCGCAATCTGCACGAAAGCTTTATATCTGACACAAAATATGCAAGTTTTGTGACTTAAACAAGAATGTATCTTACTGTCTGGACAAAGATAAGAGGTGTTAAAAAGGTTCATTTTCAACAATGAATTCTACCACTGGTGATGCATGTGGGGCGGATAAGAAGGTTTCTGAAATATGCATCTCGTCAACCTTATAAGTCTCTGCGATGTGTATCCTTAAATTCTTTAGTACAGGTGACCTCATCAAGATGATCTTCACAACATCTAATTCAGTCTTCGCGTTGCTTAAATAAGTAATCTCTAATTCACTCAGATGCTCCAGCCAAATATCCGCATAATATTCAAGTGAAAGGGACCATGACAACTCGTTCCCTCGCCAATCGTCGTCCGTGATCTACAATAAGTGTATTTTTTTGTTAGTTAAAGTGTATTTGACACTATTAGAATAATAAATAAAATTTCGAGATGCAAGATAAAATTATTCTATTTACATTCAACTTAAGTTTCTCCAAGTTCGGGGAGCTTCTCATCAAAAAAGATATTACTTGCATTCCAAAATATTGGACAAAGTGTAAATCTTCTATACACAAGTATTTGAGGTGGAGTAATGCAACTGGAACCTTCTCATGTATGCTTCCCTGATTTCCGTTTAGAGCGAAAAACTTGAACCAGAAAAAAAAGAGATTAATATAAAGCATTTCTTTTCTCCTAATTGAATCAATAATATACAAAGTAGATAAGATAACCTCAATGATCATACGCGAAATAGTTAGACTTTCAATCACCATTAAAGACTCGAATAGGTTAGTAATAGTGGCACCACCGCTATCGTAGTACTCATAACTTTTCTGCACAAACATACAATATATTCAGATAAGTTGTGCCATTCCCAAGAGGATTGATATTCTATTTTAGTAAAGGAATTACCAGTTCCACGGTCTTAAGCAATGGACAATTAGATATGAGATCTATAAGTGTTTTTATAGAAATCCTTGAGTTGTGCACATATAAGCAAGTCAGGCTACCAAGTCCAGTTGAAGTAGTAGTTAGTTTTTCCTTTTTTCTTGGTAACCGTGATGCCTTACATTTTCGTCGACGTTTTAGCTGAGTGATTGTTGGTTCATGGGTAAGGCGACAATGATTGAGATATAGGTATGTCAACTGACTCATTGAAAAGAGAGATATAGGTAACAACCTATAACACCCCCAACCATCCCCTTGAACAAAATGAATTGTTAATTTCTTGACGGTCTTTTTCCTTGACAAATGAGATATTATACAATCAATCTCACTGTCAATACCCCAGTCATTTGTAACGGAAAGGGTGAACTCGTGTATTGGACCCTCGTGCATTAAAAGAGCTTGGCCTACACCACGCAAACGTACACTCCTTTTCAAGGTTAGGGTATCCTCAATAACCACAATTTTAGTGATTTTGGTCCAATGATACCTCCATTCCTTAGAGAGGGTACTTGTCCTTACTACCTCATGATACGGTAAACGACATAAGATGGTTTCGATTATGCTCAGAGGAAGGTTGCTAATCCTATCCATCTGAGGATATTGATCCTGTTGGCTGTAAAGTTAGTCACAAATACAAAATAAGCCTAATACCTAAGAGTATAAATCTATATCAGTTTGCACACACTATCTATAACATAAGCGTGCAAAATTAACTATTATGAATAAAATGCGCATCGGAACACAATCACAAGCAATCAAACATTATGCTTATAAAACTTCAACTAAATGCATAATAAAGTAAAGGTAACTTGGTGAAAGACACATAAACTGTAAATATACAATCAATGTCAACTTAAATAAATGCAAACCGGATTAACAACTGTTGTAGAGTTACTGTTTGTCCCACAACTCTAGCTTGAAATCCAGGAAAAACAGAAAACTAAACTTTTAATTATTCAGTCGACTCTAATCTATCTGCCTTGTATATCTTTTTAAAACCCTAAAAATAAATATATTTTCACCCCTCATTAATGTGTGTGTCTAGCCCAACATGAAAGTTTAGTGGGCCCAATTCTTGCTCCAGTATACAAGATGAGAGTTTGTGTTAATAAAATTACTGTAGAAAGATTAGAAACTTTAGGCAAATGTTTGATACACACTAAATATATTTGCCTGATATAGTCACTAAGAACTTATGTTATCCTATTTCTCAGCATTGTGAAACGAGATACGGATTCCAGATTCAGAATGGGTTGCGCAGCTGGCCAGTCCCACATATGTTGTCTTCTCTTCCGTGTTGGTTCAATGATTTGGAGAACTTTAGACCATAATTTGCTATGGCATGGGGCCCTAAGTATGAAGAATCTATAATGGATAATTGTTGCACATATTTATGTTTTAAAGTATGAATACGATGATTAGTGTTCAGAGTTAAGAATTATAAAGGTCTCCAATGGTTTATAATGACACGATCTGCTAAGCTAGCATTGGTGAATAAAGTTGTTTGTTGCAACTTTTATGATAGATGAGGTGTTTTGATGGCAAATGCCAAATAAGAAGATTGTCGATCATGCTTAGTTTTCGTACCATACGTCTTTCTCAGTCTCATCGAATATAATTTAGTTTTGTATATCTTGATATCAACATCTTCGGTCTTCTAATTAGTGCACAATCGATGATCCATCAAAAACTTCTCTTATTAAGTAGAAACGTAGCAACTTTATTATAACTTATAAATAGCATCATCTCAGGCCCGGATTTGAGCATGTGCGGCATAGGCGACCGCACAGGGCTGTTGAATTATATAACATGACATTCAATAAATAATCACAAAATATCAAAGTATACATGCGGAAGAGTATATGATTTATTAACGAATAATTAATTAACATAAACAAGAATATGCATACCTTACTTGATTCTAGCCGAACAAAAATCAAATCCACAAACTAGCAATGGAAGAACCTTAATTTGATTTAATTAGGATTATGTGAATTACCCCTTATCGTTTTGTAATTCAATCCAAGAATACTAACAATATTGTGTTAGTACCACTTTCTTATACACACGTACTATACCAAATTAAAGCAATGCTAGTTTTGATTAAACAAATAACTTGGTTTGGAAAAAGTAAGGTGATCGATCCCTTGGAGAGGGTGTCGACCGGTTTTGAGAGCAAAAACAAACACAAACAATTTTAGGTTTAGCTTATGAGTACAAGAGATGCAAAACACAATACCCCTAGCCTTGTATATATATTAAACTAAACTTGGTGAACAAGTTTGAGTTTGAGTTGGGTTGGGTTTGGGTTCCCTTTGGCCGATCAGTTTTACATCTCAAAGGGGATTCCGGAACCTTCCCAACTTTTGCAATCTAGTCCTTTTCCAAATACATTTAACGACCGTTAGTCCAATACAATAATTACTTAACGTCCGTTAGTTATTTCGTTTAATCAATAAATAAATACAACGTTTATATTTAATTATTAACTTTAATTCTCATACGTAAAGTGTGCAATCCCGTGGTCTCGAGTTCGATCCTAACTCACGTCTACTAATTTATATCCATAAAACCAACAGCTCCCACTTGGATATATCTTAACAGAGTAATCACATCGGTTGGTAATCACATCGGTTGGCGTCTAGCAACACTTCGATGCCTCTAGTACGACTCGAGTAAGGCTCCTGGAAAATCTTTTAATGATTTCTCATCATTATTATCCTTTTGTTTCTAATACCACGTTAAATAAAGATATGGAATTAAGTCATTCTTTATTAAACTATTATGTTTCTCGTTGTAAGTGATTGACCAAGATTACCAAATCTTCTAAACATATTTAGGGGAGATTTTGGGTGCGGCCGCACAAACATCTTGTCAACCCTACGAAGGGCCCAGCAGTATTAAACTCCAAATAAATTTGAATGAACAAATTATATCTTGGCTACGAGACTAACCCACAAACTTTGTAACATTTCTGAAAACAACCCTTATGACTACCAGTTACGTATAGCGTTAAGTTGCTCCACAGAAATGCACTACATTCATGACACTTATCTGGTATCTCAAGTCTGAGGATAACTATTCATAATTTACTTATAACAATATCCACAAAGTAAATTATGTAGTTGGGATAAGTCCTATATTCAATTCATTGAATATCATCTGAAATTGGTATGCATTCTCATCAATATACTTTCAAGTATATTCTACCACATCTCTCAGATTTGTCTTAGTTTAATGATACTCCCATATCATTAATCGACAACGGACATTTAGAATAACTTAGTTACTCACGGATTAAACATGCAAATATAGGACAACAATATTATAAATGAAAATAAACATAATCCAAACATTATTTCATCAAAATAATAAATTTTTTACAATATCCTTATCCAAATATTAATCACAGTTATGCATGAAACTATTAGCTAAACGAAGTCCAATTCCATTGGCAAGTCCAATAAGCTTGTCTTTAGCCAAAGCCTTAGTGAAAGGATCAGCTAAGTTATCATCTGTGTGAACTTTCAATAGATTAATTTCACCTTCACGGACTTGTTCCCGAACATAGTGATACTTCCATATAAAATGTTTGGTGCCCTTCATGACTCAAGGTTCATTGGCAAATATGATTGCAGCAGAATTGTCACAATACATATCAATAGGTGATTCAATTGAAGGCATAACACCAAGCCCAGAAATGAATTTCCTAATCCAAACAACCTCCATTGCAGCATCCGAAGCAGCTATGTATTCGGCTTCTGTCGCAAACATCTCAATCGTACGCTGCTTCTTGCTCTTCCAGTCAACTGCTCCTCCATTGATGACAAAGACATAACCCGTCTGAGACTTCGTATTATCTTTATCACATTGCTAGGACGCATCACAGTAACCTGTAACACCAAGCTCTGTGTCTGGATTTCCACCATACACTAAAAACATATCTTTCGTATTCCTAAGATACTTTAGAATATGTTTAACAGCAGTCCATTGAAGTTCACCCGGATTCCGCTGATATCGATTGGTCATGTTCTGAGCGAACGCCACATCTGGCCTTGTGCATCTCACAACATACATAATAGATCCTACTGCCGAAGCATAAGGAACTTTCTACATGCGTGCCACCTCAGCAGGTGTTGAAGCACACATATCGTTACATAAGCCATGCTTTACTTCCATCGGCAAATATCTTTTCTTGGAATTTTGCATATTGAATATCTTCAATATTTTATCAATGTAAGCGCTTTGACTTAAACCAATTAACCGCTTTGACCTATCTCGGTAGATCTTGATTCCCAGAATGTATGCAACTTCTCCTAAATCCTTCATGTAAAAACACTTCCCAAGATATGCCTTAACATTTTGCAAACTTGGAATGTCTTTTCCCATAATTAATATGTCATCAACATAAAGGATAAGGAAAATTACGTCACTCCCACTAACTTTGTGATATACACATGGCTCATCAAGATTTTGAATAAATCTATACCTTTTGATTTCTTCATCAAATCTCTTATTACATTGCCTTGATGCTTGCTTCAATCCATAAATGGACGTTTGAAGTTTGCATACACGGTTTGGAAATTGTGGATTCACGAACCCTTCAGGTTGCTTCATATAGATGTCTTCATCTAAGCGACTATTCAAGAAGGCGGTTTTGACATCCATTTACCATATCTCATAGTCATAGTATGCCGCTATAGCTATGAGAATTCTAATAGCTCTAATGTCCGCTACAGGAGAAAAGGTCTCCTCATAATCTATGCAATAAGTTTGAGTAAAACCTTGCGCAACTAGACGAGTTTATAGACGTGTATATTGCCATCCATGTCAGTCTTAATTTTATAGAGCCACTTACTTCCAACCACCTTGGCGTTTGGAGGTAAATCGACCTCTTCCCAGACTTTATTTTCTTTCATGGATTGCATTTCCCCATTCATTGCAACTTGCCATGGCAGCTTTATAACTAGTAGGCTCTCCAAGATCTTCTAACATAGTTTCCTCAACCTCTACATTAAGACATAGACGTTCTGGTGCACGCGTAGTCCTTACGGATCTACGAACAGGAATCACTTCAACTTCTGGTGGAGGACCCAGACTATCAGGTTCTACCAGAAGTACGTTAGTGTTTTCAGAAGGTAATGCATCTTCATGATCATCTTCCAGATCATAAACTCTCCCACTGAATTCTTGAGATACGAGATCACTTTCAAGAAAATCTCCATACCTAGCAATAATTACTTTATTTTCAGCTGGATAGTAAAAATAGTAACCCATAGTTTCCTTAGGGTATCCTACGAAGATACACTTTACAGATCTTTGTTGGAGTTTATCTGCTGAGTCACGTCTAACATACGCCTCACAACCCCAAACCTTTAAATAAGACAGGTTAGGAGCTTTATCATGCCATATTTCATATGGTGTCTTATCAACCTTCTTTGTGGGAACCATATTTAGAATGCGAACAGATGATTCTAAAGCATAATCCCAAAAGGATAAAGGTAGAGTAGTAAGATTAAACATAGATCGTATCATGTCCAACAATGTACGATTTCTTCTCTCAGATACACCATTTTGTTGTGGAGTATATGGAGAAGTGAGATTCTGGCCAATTCCATTCTCAGCTAAGTAATCTTTAAACTCTTGGCTTAGATACTCGCCTCCTCTATCAGATCGAAGAGCTTTAATCTTCTTTCCCAATTGCAGTTCTACTTCAGCTTTGAAAACCTTAAATGTTTCAAACACCTCATGTTTATGCCTAAGTAAATAAACATAACCATAACGGCTGAAATCATCAGTAAAGGTTAAGAAGTATCTAGCACCTCTGTTTGACACATGTCTAAGTGGTCCACACACATCAGTATGAATAAGACCAAGTAGATCAGAAGCCCTCTCCATATTGCTATGAAAAGGTTTCTTCGTCATCTTTCCAGATATGCATGACTCACATTTATCAAATGATTCATCATTGATATTTTGCAAAAGCCCTTCTTGTTGCAGCTTATGCATGCGAGCCTTGCCTATATGAGTAAGTATACAATGCCAAAGATAAGAAGAATTCAAGTCCAACTTTATTTCTTATTGATGCTAAACATCGAATTATTATATTTGTTAGATTCATTTCCAATCACATCAATTTCAAACACACCATTCACAGTAATCGCATTAAAATAAAATACACCATTTAAAGAAACAGAAATTCCATTACGTGAAATAGTATGAGTAAAACCATCATTCAACAAAATTGAAAAGGAAATAACACCTCTAATTATAGAGGGTGCGTAATGAAAATTGTTCAATAACAGTACTAAGCCCGAAGGCAATACTAAACTAAACGTTCCTATGGCTTCAACAGCTGCATGTGCGCCATTTCCCACGTGCAGATATTGCTCCCCATAGGCTAGCTTCCTTTCCACTCTAAACCCCTGCAGTGTATTACAAATGTGAATACCACATCCAGTATCCTATACTCAGGAATTTTTATGATTTAGAGTAAATAATTCAATGACAAATAAATTACCTAAAGAACCGGCGCCCAAGGACCCTTCGTACTTCATCTTGTTTGCCCGCAATTCATCAAGATAGAGAGCACAGTTTCTCTTCCAATGCCCAACGACCTTGCAGTGGTGGCATGCTTGATCCTTTTTAGGACTTTCCTTCCTAGGAGTAGGGTACTTCTTGGGTTCTGGTTGATAGGCCATAACCTTTTTACCTTTATCAACTTTCCTTTTTCCCTTCACCTTCTTGTTGTTCGCACGCTGCGGTTTTGGCTTATTTATTCGTCCACCCTGAATAGCAAGTACCTGAGGAGTTGGAGCCTTTTGAGGTAACCCTTTCTCATAATCAATTAGCAGTGCGTGTAGGTCAGTAACTGTCTTCCCCACGCAGTGCATATTGAAGTTTCGAACAAAACCATTGAAATCCTTGTTAAGGGATTTTTTGATCAAGTTCACGGCCATATCATCTTCATAAGTTTTGCCCAAGTGCCCTTAATTGGTCCATGTAACTTTTCATTTCCAGTACATGAGCACTCACGGGTTTACCCTTTCCCTGCTTACAGCTGTGTAATGCATTGATCAAGTCATAAATCTCGACAGCAGCTGGTTTCTCGAACATAGTTTGAAGTTCATAGAGCATGACAGATTGGAAGTAGTTTTCGAACTGCTTTTGAAGAGCAGGTTCCATCGTTCCCAACATTAGGAAAGCCACATCATTATGACGCTTATTCTCAATTTTCCAAGCGTCCTTTTCAGCTTGAGTAGCTTCAGGTCCGGTTGGTTCAGCAGGACAAGGCGTGTATAGATAGTTCAACCGGTCAGCAACTCTACAGAAAATTCTCAAAGAGGGTTGCAATCATTGAAATTCTTAGAGCCAGTCAACTTTTCTCGATCAAAAAAGCTTTTGAACGCAGAACTTAGTGCAGTGTTAGTGTTATCGTTGTTTTGAGCCATTTCTACATAAAAAAGTTTAAGTATTAGTATTTTCGATAATACAACTTTTCAAGAAAATAAAATATACCCAACGGTAATATAAACATATAACCATATAATTTTCTCGAAAACTAGGATCCAAATTATCATAGGTTCATTACATCAGTTGATCTGCTAGTAACGAAAGCATATAATAAGGTAATATGTCGAACATTAATTGGCAAACAATTTCCAACTCCTAGATCATTATGGGATTTATATTTTCCAACGCTATTGCAAATATAAACATGTTTCATCCCATCTTATGCCATGAGTCCAGTTCTCACTTCCTACTCAACTTAAGTGTCTAACTTAAAGAACTGCAAATATGTCCATGTAAGGTCTGACTTTACATAGAGATTTACCTCTCCATCACAATCTAGCCAAGTACTGTCATGACGTAAATTGCAACTTCAAGTGTCCCTTTAATTAGATGGCATATAACTTAATTTAAAAGGGTACTAATTTTGATTTTATGTGGTCAAATCAAATATGTACAAAGATGTCATGCATGCATCTTGTAGCATAATTTTAATAAAAAACTTTTTATTACCAATTCATAAAGATCAAATTATCAAAGTTTTGATTGAGGTATTGGGTTCACCAATCAAGAAATTTAGCGTTAATTATCGTCCATTATACCGTACTTTTGCATAAGTGTAAACATTTAGTGTTTCGGGTAATTACCACCGAAGTGGCGCATGGAATTAAAACTAATTCTCCCTTAAGATGATTTTGTACGCATAGCCTACTTGGTAACTCCAATTTGACTCGCAAGCAAGCGGAGAGTTTGGTCAGCGCTGAAGCAATAACCTCCCTCTTTAGGGTCACAATTTAATGTGCTCCCCTCCTAATACTTCCTGCACAGTCCGTCAAATTGGGTGAGCCGTTCTCACTATTTGTACCAAAATCATCAATCAATTAAACTATTGAAAACTTAACTCTTCATAAACAAATCAAATTTCATCATTTTTTAGTCCGTATTATTTTTCTATTCAAAATTACCCTTTGCTTAAAACTGTCTAACATAATAAACAAACAAGTAAACAAATAAAAAATAAACAACTAAAAACAATGCACACATAATAAACAATTTAATACGTGTAAACTAATAGCCACATGCAACTTACTCGATAAAACCCTATTAATAATCAATGTCTATGTTAAATTAATGTATATATTAATTAAGGCTTTCACTCTCTCAATTGAAAGTGAACCATATACATCGATGAATCGATTGCGTAAACCCATAATTAACAATATACCAAATAGCACATAATTGATTCATTAATATACATAATTGGAGTCTTCCCCAATTCAAGATTTATCGTAAATAAACATGTGATAAATATATCTTAACAATTAAACAAATATCAAAGCAACTATCCACGACAAACATGCATGTATCATCATGGATATATCATAACAAGTATAGAAATAGTCACAAGATCGCATATCAATAATCTCATGTCACATAACAAATTATTCATGAATTAATCACGTAACTTATATATTAATTCTAGGTTTCGATAAGGTTAGCAAACAATTTTCAAACCCTAAATAAATATTTAAGTGTGTCAACAAAAAATAATAATGGGGTACGCCCCTAAAAAAACAAATCGACCCAAAAAAAAATAAACCAAAACCCTAAATTAACCATATCAAACAACATACAATTATTCGTTTTTTACGCGTTTAGTAATTAATTACTTATTAAAACCAATGACTCGTGTTGCCACTGTTGAATTATATAACATGACATTCAATACATAATCACAAAACATCAAAGTATACATGCGGAAGCGTATAGGATTTATTAACGAATAATTAATTAACATAAACAAAAATATGCATACCTTACTTGATTCTAGCCGAACAAGAATCAAATCCACAAACTAGCAATGGAAGAACCCTAATTTGATTTAATTAGGATTATGTGAATTACCCCTTATCGTTTTGTAATTCAATCCAACAATACTAACAATATTGTGTTAGTACCACTTTCTTATACACACGTACTATACCAAATTAAAGCAATGCTAGTTTTGATTAAACAAATAACTTGGTTTGGAAAAAGTAAGGTGATCGATCCCTTGGAGAGGGTGTCGACCGGTTTTGAGAGCAAAAACAAACACAAACAATTTTAGGTTTAGCTTATGAGTACAAGAGATGCAAAACACAATACCCCTAGCCTTGTATATATATTAAACTAAACTTGGTGAACAAGTTTGAGTTTGAGTTGGGTTGGGTTTGGGTTCCCTTTGGCCGATCAGTTTTACATCTCAAAGGCGATTCCGGAACCTTCCCAACTTTTGAAATCTAGTCCTTTTCCAAATACATTTAACGACCGTTAGTCCATTACATTAATTACTTAACGTCCGTTAGTTATTTCATTTAATCAATAAATAAATACAACGTTTATATTTAATTATTAACTTTAATTCTCATACGTAAAGTGTGCAATCCCGTGATCTCGAGTTCGATCCTAACTCACGTCTGCTAATTTATATCCATAAAACCAACAAGGGCCTCCATTTTTGGAGGGCCTCCGATGTCAAAAATTTTATTATTATTATGTATTCATTTTTGGAGGATTTAATATTGTTAGAAGATGTTCTAGGATGAAAAATATAAAATTTTGTAGCAGAAAATAGTACCTGCATTTTAATCGTGGGAGTGAGATATGAGATCTCATGAAGAAGATGACCAAAAGCTAGGGGTGGCCAAAAGCCGGTTTTTGCAAAAACCAGTAAAACCGGTTCCGGTTTCAAACCGGTTTCGGATCATGGTCAAAGGTCAACGAGACGGTTCCGGTTAAAACCGGTTCGGTTTTTCCGGATCCGGAGTGTAAAAAACCGGAACCGGTCTTACCGGTTCCAATGTAAACCGGTCAAAACTGGTTCCCCAAGAACCGGTTGTTAATTTAACAGTGGCCGTGCCACATTTCTCGAATCCGGGTTTTTTTTTCGTTCGCGTTTTCAACACAATATACTTAATAAACTTCGAATTTTATTAAATACACTTTTAAACGGCACACATAAAGTACTTGAATTACAAATTTATTACATTTTGACTATTTATTCCTTATTGGTTTCATCTTCATCTTCAATTTCGGTGGTCTCTCTAGCGGAACTTGTAGCTTCATTGAAAGCGACTTCTTCTTCGGAAAGATTGATTGCATAACCCTCTTCCACCTCGATCTCTTGTAATTGTCTTTCGTATTCCATCGGTTCTTCAAGTATTGAAACGTGTTGTATACGTTCATTCCCATCTAAATAATCCTTCAAGCAAATACACATCTCCAAAGATAATGGTGTGAGCTTTGTTCTTCTTACCGATAATATCTTTCCACTGGTAGAAAAAGCGGATTACGAAGCAACGGTAGAAGCTTGTACGCTTAGTAAATATCGGGCCATTGCGGCTAGAATGGGAAATTGAGGTTCCCTTTGTTTCTACCAATTCAAAACATCAAAATTCTTGAACTCTTCGGATGTGATAGTGCTTAACCAATCGGTTCCCGTGTATCTCCCATATTCATTGCTCGATAAATTGTCACTCCTAGCCCGTTTACCGCTTTCTTGTCTTAAATTTGAAAATAAGTCCAAATCCGGATCCACGATTGTAGTCGTAGTCCAAATCGTTGAAGCCGAACTCGTTCCCACATTTGTTGTACCATATTTCTTAAAATAAGCATAAAATAAATGTTTGAAATTATTTTTAAAACTTTCTTGTGCTTTTTTTACAAAAAAAAGGGTCTAATTGAAGCAAATCCAAATCGTTAGCAATCTTAGCGATAAGATATTCCACCCTGCTAAGGTTCAAACATGGGTTTATTGCGGCGGCACAAGTAATTACCAGTGAAATTTCTTCAAAATATTTGGTAAGTTTTTCTTTCATCCGCATAACCATATTCGAAAAAAGTGGACCATCATATTCGTATGATCCTAATTTTCTACACATCTTAAAAAGTTGGTTGAGGACCAAATGACTCGTGGGATAATTAACACCCGATAGGATAGTTGTTGCGGTTTTAAAAACTTTGAGTAATTCGGTTACTTTTTAATAGTAGCCCAATTTTCAACCGAAAATGGTACCATATCCCGACTTTTAGATTTAGAGCAAAGTTCATCATGAAAATGTTGTAACATTAATTTTTGGCGTAAACCACAAACAAACATGTCATAAGTCGAATTCCATCTTGTAGGAACGTCCGTATTTGGGGATAAAAAAAAGGGAATTCGAATCATGACACAATTTTATATAATCCACGTATCTTTTGTTTCCCGTTAGAAAAATATCTTGTAACATTTTTCTAAAAGCTTCTCTTAAATTATTCATTTGCTCGTACGCTAGTCCGCTTTGCACAACCAAGTTAATGATGTGTGCAACACATCGACTATGATAAAAAAAAATGCCATCAAGAGGTGGTCGGTATTTTAGTATTAGCTTTTTAACCGCATTTATATTATTGGAAGTGTTATCAAATGATACTGAAAAAACTTTTTTTTCTATTTTAAACGTTTTCATAATATATCACAACATCATACTTAAATTTTCACCCGTATGCGGGTATTCAAAGTTTTCAAAAGCAATAGTACATTTCATCATTTTCCAAGTAACAGGATCAACCCAATATGTGGTAACACAAAGGTACGAACCGGGCAAACCCTGACCCACCGACCAAACATCAGTTGTTAAGTTTATACTAGTTTTTAAAGCATCAAAACCAAGTATTAGTTCTTTTTTAACCTTTACCCAAGATTTAATGCAATCACGTTTAAGAGTTTGACGACTTACATGATTATATCGTGGTTGAAGGCGCGTTTGAATCAACCTCGTTAACCGAGGGTTGTCGAAGTGGTTGAACGGAAAACCCTCTTGAATCACAAAGTGTGCAAAATCTTGATGAACCGCCCTCTCGTCATATACAAAAATACTCTCATCTCGTCCCATAGTAGTTTGTTGCGATTCCGTACCGCCTTTTGTTGCTTTACAATGTAGAGTCGTGTGCTTCTTCAACGTAGAGTTCCCATCGGATTTGATAAAAGTGTTACAACCTTTACATCTAGCTTTTTTTGATCCATCCGAGAACTTAACCAAATCAAAATGACACCAAATATCTTGGTTTCGGGATGTTGGTTCAACCCCAACTTCATACGGTTCATTTGTAGAGCCTTGAGCGGCGGTATTTGATGATGCATTTTGAGAAGCACGATTTCTAGACATCGTGAGATTTTTTGATCAAGTTTGTAAGCGTTTTTTAGTGTTTTTAGAGTGGTTTTAGAGTGTTTGATTGTTGTGATTGAACCAAGTACAAACTTAGTATTTATAATAAAGTTTTGGAGGGTTTAATGTTGGTATTTATTGTTTGTTACCGTTTCTAAACGGGCAGAAATGCCTCCCAACGGTAAAAAAACAGCAGTTCTTTCTTTTGCAGCTTCTGTGAACCAAATGCATCCCAACGGCTAGAACCGGTTTGGAACCGGTTTCTCCAAACTGGTTTCTAGCCTATATATCGAGAACCGGTTAGAAACCAGCGGTTTCTCCAAGAACCGAACCGGTTCCTAGAAAAACCGGTGTTGACCGTTTTCGGTTTCGGTTTCTTTTTCGGTTTCGGTTCCGGAACCGGTTTGGATGGCCACCTCTACCAAAAGATGTAAAAAAAATATATTGCGTGGGTCTCCAAGCTTTTATTCATCTTCTAGCAATATTTTTAAAGTTCAAGTTAAACCTCAATCTTTTCACTTTATAATTTTAACCTCTTTGAATTAGTGGTTTAATATATGGCAATACTTAAGCCAAAAGTTTAGAGTAAAACTTTTTTTTCAGAGTAAACTACGATATTTTTAACTTAGAACATGTCTTAAAGAAATGGTTTTAGCTATGATGTTTCTGAAAAAAAAATACCGAATAGTTCCACCTAAATAAAAGGATAAAATGTACTTACATTATAATATAAGTGGTTACTAGTATACGGTCACTTCAAATTTCGGAGTTGAAGAGCCGATTTTTGTATTACAGCACAGGGCCTCCAAATTCCACAAGAAGGCCCTGCATCATCTGCATATTAAGATCACATCATTCACAATCTCACAAACGAGCCTACTAATATCACCCGCAATCTGCACGAAAGCTTCATATTTGGCACACAATATGCAAGTTTTGTGACTTGAACAAGAATGATTGATATAACTTAATTGACTTAATATGAAAAAATTTGAATCCAGAAGTTTGTATAAAAGTCATTTGTTCGTGACTTAATAGAAAAATATTTTTCTTCATGAATACACATTTATGACCATCTATACAAATCGTGAGACTCAACCATGTTGATTCTCAAAATAACATACATTTCGCTTAGGGAAGGGGATTCAAGTCTAACTTATTACCATCTAAAGTTTCTATAAGGTTATACGGACGTGGGTGAGACCTACATAGAAGGCACAGTATTTAAGACATTATTTGAAATTTAAGTTTCTGGTTTCACCTGCAATATAACAGCACCCAATGGGTTAATAGTATATAGCCGAGTACTCGCGCCTAGCGGCAGCGGTGTATAGTTTCAACCAAAATTTCAACGGCGAATAATTATTTTTCGACAAACTATATTTGTAGCGTTAAAGAATCCTTTTCGAAGAACTGTTTTTCTGATAGCATACTTGCATTGTTTTTCCTGTAACGTCAATCAGTATGTGATTATCTTTTCCAATAGCATTGTTTTAAGATTGGAAGAATAATAAATTCAAGCATTGTAACTATTAGCCGCGGCGGAAGTGTAGTATTATGTGATCTGTTTTTGTTCTTTCTTTTTTTCGGGTTTGTAATTAAAAAACATAACAAGTTAACGTCTTACTTTATTATAAGTCTTAAAAGACTTCATGTTTATGTCTTTACAATGAATCATAAACATATTTAACTAGAGTAATTATGAACACCACCTCATGGTTTCAATAATAATTTCAAGTTAATTTATTACTTCACAATAATATAGGACTACATTATTTCTTCATTTATTTATGTCATTCCAAAATTCATTAAACCAAGCTTGTGATGCCACTGTTGGAATTATATAACATGACTACTCATATATATAAACAATAAACATCAAGTACACATGCGGAAGCGTAAATAACATATAATGAATAATTAATTAACTTAAACATAAAAGTATGCGTACCTTTTGATTCTAGCTAAACAAGAATCAATTCCCAAACTAGCAATTAAGATAAACCCTAATTAGGGTTTATAAGGATTATTGGAATTACCTTTTACCGTTTTGTAATTCAATCCAAGATATAATCAATAATGTGATTATATCACGTTCTTGCACACACGTACTATTAATGAATTAAAGTAAATGCTAGTTTAATTAACACAAAACAATTTGTTTATGGAAAACAAAAGTAATCGACCCAAAAACTTGTTTGGTCGATTGGATATGACTAAAGAACAAGAAAAACACTTTAGTTTTAGGTTATGTGTACAAGAGATAAGAAACAATAACCCCTAGCCTTGTATTTATACTTGTAGAAACTTAGAGTCCAAGTTTGATTAGAATTAGGAAACCCCTATCCCTAACCCAAACGGCCTATGTAAACCCATAGATTAACCATATCAAACAACATACAATTATTCGTTTTTTACGCGTTTAGTAATTAATTACTCATTAAAACCAATAACTCATGATGCCACTGTTGAATTATATAACATGACATTCAATACATAATCACAAAACATCAAAGTATACATGCGGAAGCGTATAGGATTTATTAACGAATAATTAATTAACATAAACAAAAATATGCGTACCTTACTTGATTCTAGCCGAACAAGAATCAAATCCACAAACTAGCAATGGAAGAACCCTAATTTGATTTAATTAGGATTATGTGAATTATCCCTTATCGTTTTGTAATTCAATCCAAGAATACTAACAATATTGTGTTAGTACCACTTTCTTATACACACGTACTATACCAAATTAAAGCAATGCTAGTTTTGATTAAACAAATAACTTGGTTTGGAAAAAGTAAGGTGATCGATCCCTTGGAGAGGGTGTCGACCGGTTTTGAGAGCAAAAACAAACACAAACAATTTTAGGTTTAGCTTATGAGTACAAGAGATGCAAAACACAAGACCCCTAGCCTTGTATATATATTAAACTAAACTTGGTGAACAAGTTTGAGTTTGAGTTGGGTTGGGTTTGGGTTCCCTTTGGCCGATCAGTTTTACATCTCAAAGGGGATTCCGGAACCTTCCCAACTTTTCCAATCTAGTCCTTTTCCGAATACATTTAACAACCCTTAGTCCATTACATTAATTACTTAACGTCCGTTAGTTATTTCATTTAATCAATAAACAAATACAACGTTTATATTTAATTATTAACTTTAATTCTCATACGTAAAGTGTGCAATCCCGTGATCTCGAGTTCGATCCTAACTCACGTCTGCTAATTTATATCCATAAAACCAACAAGGGCCTCCATTTTTGGAGGGCCTCCGATGTCTAAAATTTTATTATTATTATGTATTCATTTTTGGAGGATTTAATATTGTTAGAAGATGTTCTAGGATGAAAAATATAAAATTTTGTAGCAGAAAATAGTACATGCATTTTAATCGTGGGAGTGAGATATGAGATCTCATGAAGAAGATGACCAAAAGCTAGGGGTGGCCAAAAGCCGGTTTTTGCAAAAACCAGTAAAACCGGTTCCGGTTCCAAACCGGTTTCGGATCATGGTCAAAGGTCAACGAGCCGGTTCGGTTTTTCCGGATCCGGAGTGTAAAAAACCGGAACCGGTCTTACCGGTTCCGGTTCGGTTTCCAAACCGGTTCCAATGTATTTTTTTTTGGTAAAGGGGAGTAATTCTGCACCCTGGTAAATGTATTAACCAAATAAACGTTTAAGTACAATGGATATGCGTGAAATCCCATATCTCAGCCCGTTACATAGGCATAAAGCTTACATAACAAGATACTTCCTATTATCTAAACAAGAAAACAAACCATTACTCAAATGATAACATATGACACAACAAAATAAAATTACTTCCTAGGACCTTGAAACTTTGTGCCATACATGGCATTAAAGGAATCCAAATTCCCTGGAAGATCACGAACCTGTTTCGCATAGTCATCGAAGTCATAGTCATCATACTCATCTTCAAACTCATGGCCACCACCAAAAATATTAGCAGACTCATCAAATGGGTTAGCAACAATCTCATCTTCAGAATCAGACACCTCAATCTCTCCCACTTTAGAAAAAGGGTTAACTCTCTTAGTAGAAGAGGTAGACGGAATAGGTTGACCATCATCATCCACAAGAGTAGCTTTCCCATCAATAATTAGCTTTTCAAGCTTACCAATTTTCTCAGCTATGGGAGTAGAACCAACATCCATTGTTCCCATTGAATCACTAACAAGCTTGGCAGCAGAAGAAGTCCCAGTCTCTGACGGCTTAGACGCCTCACCAATATCAATACGAGAGTCCGACCCCCGAGATCCATCAATACCTGCTTCCTTAGTAGTACCAGAAGACTTCCCAGTCTTGACCTTGTTAGTAGAAGAATCAGCTGTAACCACCGGTAAATTTCACCTCGTATTAAACTAATATAATATTCTAACGAAAGAATACATGTCCATTTTCTACGTTCAAATTTTTTTTTAAGAAACAATATTCTTTTATTTGATCACAAAAACTAGCCAATGTGATGAACTCACATCTTTAATAAACATAAACATATTTATATGTAAAACTATAAAGGTTTTCAACTTTTATTTACCACTTTACGATTTTTCGTTAACGTACAATTATTAAACTTTCGAACTAAACGTTAGCCATTTATTAGAGTTTTTACGAAGCCTTAATTTATTTTAACTATGATTTTACACAACTAAATCATAATTACTAAAGTACAACATTTTATACCTAGAGTACAAGTCATTAAAGCACGGAACATAGCTATACTTTAATTTTCGTTACAAGCCCTAATATACAACTCTATGATTTTATGTACATGATATATTTTCAAAATATTAATGTACAAGTCTTTCAAGCATATGTACAAGTCTTTAATGCATACAAGCTTAATACTTATATAAATTATATTATAAACCTCAATGTACCTATTTTTAAGCACAAGGTACAACCCTATAATGCACAAGCCTTAAAAATATATTTTATATTTTTGTAAGTACAACAAAACAATGCTAATGTACAAACAACAAATGCACCAAATTTAAGCCTTTACTTTTATTATTTACATGTAAATTAACCTAAACTATATTTTACCTAAAGTAAATTAGAAACTTAACTATGTAAATACCATTTACACAATAGGTATAACAATGCAAGCCCTAAGTACTACCCTTAATGCCTAACGCCCCTCTTAATTACCATGGTTAAAAATGAACTAAACTAGTTACTACTAAGTTACCTAAACATTACATGTAAATCTCCTAACCACAACTTAGTTCCTTGCACCATAGATGAACACATCACCTTGTCCCCTAGATTTTCCACCCTTGTGGCTAGGAAATTGAACAAGTATGCGCCTAGGTGTTCTCTTTTCAACCCATTCGAACCTTATGGCACAAAATGGAACACATAGTGATTTATTCTATAAACCACAAGAACCCTAATGAACATGAACTAGCCACATCGCCTCTTTTCTTCTACCCTTGGTTACAAATTCGACACATAGTCTTGTTGGGAGACCAAGCTACCTAGACAAATAATTCACCATACAAGCTACCATGGTTCTCTTTTTACCACATCACACCATTTTCACCTTCACCACATGTAGCTTCCAAATGGCAAAACAACACCTCACATTGTCCCCTACTACACAACATGATGACTTAGACACCTTCCAAAGCCTTCTCATTTTCACTCTATAAATAGCAAGGCATTCCCATGCATTTGTGCTCATTTCATTCGAATCACACCTCAAACACACACAAAATCAGTTACTCAATGATCTAGAGGTCCTAATTAAAGCCAAGGAAGAGTTTAGAGAGGTCTAGGAGGAAGAAAAGAGTCTTGTTCCATTTGAAAGCCAATCTAGTTCTAGTCAAATCTCAAGTTTGTAAGTCTATTAAACTCATTCTATTTCGTTTTAAATTTTAATATCAATTGCATACTGTTAAAAAGGATTTTATGAGGAAAACGTAGCAATTTGAATCACTTAAAACGAGTACACGAGTCAAAAGATATGGTCTAACGAAGTTACCAAAAAGCTGTTAAAAACTTCCTGTGGACAGAACACTCGGGCACGCGAAACGAGGCATTTCTGGTCCGTTTCATGAAAAAGTTAAAACACGAAAGTTGTCCGGAACGACGTTTTCTTCAAAAACTCAGGAGCACGGGTCTAGAAAACGCATAACGAAGCCAGAATTTAATAAAAATCCCAACAGCTGTTATATATATGTTACAAAAATAGTTCCAGCCCCCTTCTTGCGCCGCATTTATTTGCATCATGCTAAAGGTATTAGGGTCAACCAAAGTACCATTATAAACACCACCTAGGACACTCTAGAACGCCCCCATAACCCGGTTAAAAAGCCTAGTCGTTATCTTTAAAAACAGCCATCATTTTGGTCAAAAGTCATAAACGCCAAAAAGCTTTTTACAACAAATATTTGGGAAAACATGGGATTTTTGATAAATTTGAGTAAGAACTATCTTAGAAACATTAGGAATGGGTAAAACAATATTTCACAAGGTCGCATGCAAAAGATATAGAGCTTTATGGTTTAAAACTGAAATTTTCATAAAATGCGTCGTGGTCAAGTGACCATGTTTGTGGACTTGTATCTTTCTAATCAAAGACGACTAGGGCATGAGACTTATACCATTTAGAAGGGCTTATAGCCTAGTGTTTGAAGATTCAAATGCTTTGTAGAAACCCTAGTTGGTCTTGTGTAAAATATGCCCTCTTTTAGCCCCGTTATCACCCAAAAACAACAAAAAGCACATAACCCCCCTACTTTGGAATATCATTACGACCAAACCGTAAGAGTTTAAGACCTCTAGTTTGAACCATTAGAAAGACCACCAGACAAACTCTTGAAAGGATTAAGAACATAGTAAAAACCTTTTAAGTCCTCGCTTTTATTCACCCGCACTTTTGTCCACTTATGCCAAAAACAAGTGAATTTTCTTATAAAATTTCAAGCATAAAAATTGTAATTTTTGTAAGATAAAGTTTTTCTTGGAGTAGAAATGTAATTTATGTGATGTTAATTATACAAGGGTTGATTTTGTCAATAAGCCATAGTTGAGGGTTTAAAGTGTCATTTTTGAAAGTACAAGGGTAAAAAAACTGTAAATATTTAAAATTGTAAATTATAACATTTTGGAAACATAAGATATTTAACAACTTTGGTTTTGATAAAACTCATTATTAATCATTTAAGTCATAATAATAAGTATGATAAGTATAATAAATTTTTGTAGAGACTTCATGTTATCCATAGAACATTTCCGTCGCATAAACTTGAATACGAATACTAAATACATGATATACTAAATCAGGTCGAGAGTCGGAGCAGTTTGTTCATATTATCTAATTTGTTTTCCATCCAGACTACAATAACACTGAGGTGAGTTCATAGTCCCACTTTTACATATTTATTTTCAAAACTTGTGGGGAGATACATGCTACTAAAACCGAACACAAGTATTTTTCTGTATGCTATCCTGATTGATATTGCCTAAGTACCTACTGTTGCCACTAAAAGTCCCTCATATCATGAACCATTAATCACTTGCGAGTGAACGCGAATATCGTGAATAGATCTATTGGCAGTTGATGCCCCATTTGGTTAGCCGGATAGGTAACCAAATGCACGTTATTTGAGAATACTAGGAGAATGGCAAACTCCTACTGGAGGGCGTTGTTGCTCACATCATCACTATGATGTTTGTAACTTACGTCATTATTATGACGCCGTACTGTTAAGGTTTGCGTGTCATGAGACTTAGGGCAATATACTGTACTGCAATATTACTGATTTTACTAATGCTTATCTTGTGTTCAACTGATTATTATTCAAACACTATGGATTCACTCAACCTTTGTGTTGACTTTTTAGCATGTTTATCTCAGGTTCATAATTTACGAGGATGGCATGGAAGGACACGGATACTCAAGAAGGCTATATTATCATTCGAAAACTTATTTAATAAACTGTAAAACTACTGGGACCTCATTTTGTAAACTCTGATATTTATATAAATCGAATGATAAATCTTTTAAAATGATACAATTAGAGTTCGTTTTCTGTTATTGTAACTATTGAGCCATGAAGTAACACCCAGTTTGATTTCCGCTGCGTATCACGAAATTGGGGGTGTTACATCAGCCACAGTACTTGGGAAACCCAAATCATCTTCCACCTCAAGAGTCCCAAAAGAGTTAGACGTAGTAATCGGTGTATCTTTAGCATTACCACTAGCAGCTGCCGGTGTCTTCGTCTTTGCAACATATACCTGCTTCCTAGGTGCAAATCTAGGACCCTTACCCATATTAATACCACCAGTCATCTTCGTACCTTTAGGTTTGGCTTTCCGATTCTGCACCACCTTAAAGCCATCATCAGGTTCATTCTCATTAGAGGTGGGGGGAACAACATTATTCTCCTTAATACTCTTAGGACAACAAGCAGTATCATGCCCAAACACTTTACATAACGCACAGTGTGGCGGCTTCCATTCATATTCCACTTTTATACTTGCCGTAGTAAAACCACTATCATCCTTATTAGGGATCGCCATAGTCACCACATGTTTAAGCTCAAATTCAGATGATAATTCCACAAGAGAACGTGCAAAACTAATGCGACGCCATGAATCCACACACATGGAACTAGTAAAAGTATCTAGCATAATCGGCTTACCCACTTGAGTAGCAATTAAGCTCAACCCATCTTCCGAATATGCAAGTAATGGCACATTATGCAATTTAATCCAAACGGGAACTCTAGTTACCTCACTTTTAGACAATAGCACATCAGGAGTCCATTTAGTGAGAATGAGAGGAGAATTGTGAATAATCCAAGGGCCCCGTTGAAGAACAGTCTCAACACCCTCTTTAGAATCGAATTTAAAGAGGAAAACACCATCATCATTCTTCATTAGTTTCTGAAAACCAAACTTACCCCACGTGTTGGAGACGTAATTCTTAACCAAATGAAAAGCAACATTCTTGCCAACAAAGAAACCAACAAGTGTATTTTCATACCGGTTGAATACTCCCTCCATAGCAGCCTTCGGAAGCACCGTATCATGATTATCAATGCGCGTCTCATTCACCAAGGCACGAAAATTAACTTTCCTAGAGACACGTTCCGGGTTTAATACATTAGCAAATGACCTCACTTCATTAGTTACACTACCAATCACGTTAGGACCTGAAGTAGAAGTATTAGGCACATCTTGGCCATAGACATTAGACGAAGTCCCTTTAGTGCTAAGACCCACCCCACTCTTAGTACCAGAATTATTACTTGCAATTCCCACCCTAGGTTCCGCCCATGGGTCAGTTTGGTCCCTGTTAGACGTGCCCCAAACCGTATCAACCGAAACGTCCCCAAACAGATTACCCTCATTATTGCTAGGGTTTCGGACAACCCTAGCAGCCATGCGTATCTCAGGAACAGTGGTACCTTCATTAAGACCTTTTAAATGTTTAAGCCTAGCATCCAAATCGTTAATGTCCAAAGAAGCATAATGATTAGGTTCCGTAATCTCACCAACTTGATCGGCGACGTTGAATGCTGCATTCAGCGAAGACCCATCCATGTTTAAGAACCCTCGTTCCATCAAGTCGGTAGCAGTATTGGAAACCTTCACCGAAGAACTATCATTGTCCGTATTCGTACCAACTTGATCGGCCAAGTTGGTAGCTGTTTGAGTAGCTTTAACCGATGAGCTACCCTTGTTCAAAAACCCTTTATCCATCTCTCCACAACCCCACTAACAATCCCAGAAATCGACAATATCCAGCATAAACCCAAAATCGAACAAAAGAAAACCCTAACTAACGTTAGGGTTTTAGTACGCACGTCCCAGAAACTAACCTGCCCCCATGAATGAAGATCCAAGATAAAAGTAATCACGTTAAAGGTACTCTTGGATGTATACGATCAGGCTCCTAAATAACCCTAACGAGTTAGGATCACGTTAACCTTGTAAGTAGCCAAAAATCGAATCTAAAAACCCTAAGAAAAAAGATTCTCCAAAACTAATTAAAACAGAAGAAAACAAACACCAATCAGATAATGAACCAATTAACAGTGAAGTTAAGCAAGAACAAGATTAGATCGATGCAAAGAATCCAATGTTATAGGCAGATTTGAAGAAGAAACGAATTAGAGGATTTAGGGTTTAAAGAGTCGCCATAGGAGAGAATCGGGTCAAAACTGGTTCCCCAAGAACCGGTCGTTAATTTTAACAGTGGTCGTGCCACATTTTTCGAATCCGGGTTTTTTTTTCGTTCGCGTTTTCAACACAATAAACTTAATAAACTTCGAATTTTATTAAATACACTTTTAAACGGCACACATAAAGTACTTGAATTACAAATTTATTATATTTTGACTATTTATTCCTTATTAGTTTCATCTTCATCTTCAACTTCGGTGGTCTCTCTAGCGGCACTTGTAGCTTCATCGAAAGCGACTTCTTCTTCGGAAAGATTGATTGCATAACCCTCTTCCACCTCGATCTCTTGTAATTGTCTTTCGTATTCCATCGGTTCTTCAAGTATTGAAACGTGTTGTATACGTTCATTCCCATCTAAATAATCCTTCAAGAAAATACACATCTCCAAAGATAATGGTGTGAGCTTTGTTCTTCTTACCGATAATATCTTTCCACTGGTAGAAAAATCGGATTACGAAGCAACGGTAGAAGCTTGTACGCTTAGTAAATATCGGGCCATTGCGGCTAGAATGGGAAATTGAGGTTCCCTTTGTTTCCACCAATTCAAAACATCAAAATTCTTGAACTCTTCGGATGTGATAGTGCTTAAACAATCGGTTCCCGTGTATCTCTCATATTCATTGCTCGATAAATTGTCACTCCTAGCCCGTTTACCGCTTTCTTGTCTTAAATTTGAAAATAAGTCCAAATCCGGATCCACGATTGTAGTCGTAGTCCAAATCGTTGAAGCCGAACTCGTTCCCACATTTGTTGTACCATATTTCTTAAAATAAGCATCAAATAAATGTTTGAAATTATTTTTAAAACTTTCTTGTGCTTTTTTTACAAAAAAAGGGTCTAATTGAAGCAAATCCAAATCGTTAGCAATCTTAGCGATAAGATATTCCACCCTGCTAAGGTTCAAACATGGGTTTATTGCGGTGGCACAAGTAATTACCGGTGAAATTTCTTCAAAATATTTGGTAAGTTTTTCTTTCATCCGCATAACCATATTCGAAAAAAGTGGACCATCATATTCGTATGATCCTAATTTTCTACACATCTTAAAAAGTTGGTTGAGGACCAAATGACTCGTGGGATAAATAACACCCGATAGGATAGTTGTTGCGGTTTTGAAAACTTTGAGTAATTCGGTTACTTTATTATAGTAGCCCAATTTTCAATCGAAAATGGTACCATATCCCGACTTTTAGATTTAGAGCAAAGTTCATCATGAAAATGTTGTAACATTAATTTTTGGCGTAAACCACAAACAAACATGTCATAAGTCGAATTCCATCTTGTAGGAACGTCCGTATTTGGGGATAAAAAAAAGGGAATTCGAATCATGACACAATTTTATATAATCCACGTATCTTTTGTTTCCCTTTAGAAAAATATCTTGTAACATTTTTCTAAAAGCTTCTCTTAAATTATTCATTTGCTCGTACGCTAGTCCGCTTTGCACAACCAAGTTAATGATGTGTGCAACACATCGACTATGAAAAAAAAATGCCATCAAGAGGTGGTCGGTATTTTAGTATTAGCTTTTTAACCGCATTTGTATTATTGGAAGTGTTATCAAATGACATTGAAAAAACTTTTTTTTCTATTTTAAACGTTTTCATAATATATCGCGACATCATACTTAAAATTTCACCCGTATGCGGGTATTCAAAGTTTTCAAAAGCAATAGTACATTTCATCATTTTCCAAGTAACAGGATCAACCCAATATGTGGTAACACAAAGGTACGAACCGGGCAAACCCTGACCCGCCGACCAAACATCAGTTGTTAAGTTTACACTAGTTTTTAAAGCATCAAAACCAATTATTAGTTCTTTTTTAACATTTACCCAAGATTTAATGCAATCACGTTTAAGAGTTTGACGACTTACATGATTATATCGCGGTTGAAGGCGCGTTTGAATCAACCTCGTTAACCGAGGGTTGTCGAAGTGGTTGAACGGCAAACCCTCTTGAATCACAAAGTGTGCAAAATCTTGATGAACCGCCCTCTCGTCATATACAAAAATACTCCCATCTCGTCCCATAGTAGTTTGTTGCGATTCCGTACCGCCTTTTGTTGCTTTACAATGTAGAGTCGTGTGCTTCTTCAACGTAGAGTTCCCATCGGATTTGATAAAAGTGTTACAACCTTTACATCTAGCCTTTTTTGATCTATCCGAGAACTTAACCAAATCAAAATGACACCAAATATCTTGGTTTCGGGATGTTGGTTCAACCCCAACTTCATACGGTTCATTTGTAGAGCCTTGAGCGGCGGTATTTGATGATGCATTTTGAGAAGCTCGATTTCTAGACATCGTGAGATTTTTTGATCAAGTTTGTGAGCATTTTTTGAGTGTTTTTAGAGTGGTTTTTGAGTGTTTGATTGTTGTGATTGAACCAAGTACAAACTTAGTATTTATTATAAAGTTTTTGAGGGTTTAATGTTGGTATTTATTGTTTGTTACCGTTTCTAAACGGGCAGAAATGCCTCCCAACGGTAAAAACATAGCAGTTCTTTCTTTTGCAGCTTCTGTGAACCAAATGCATCCCAACGGCTAGAACCGGTTTGGAACTGGTTTCTCCAAACTGGTTTCTAGCCTATATATCGAGAACCGGTTAGGAACCAGCGGTTTCTCCAAGAACCGAACCGGTTCCTAGAAAAACCGGTGTTGACCGTTTTCGGTTTTAGTTTCTTTTTCGGTTTCGGTTCCGGAACCGGTTTGGATGGCCACCTCTACCAAAAGATGTAAAAAAAATATATTGCGTGGGTCTCCAAGCTTTTATTTGTCTTCTAGCAATATTTTTAAAGTTCAAGTTAAACCTCAATCTTTTCACTTTATAATTTTAACCTCTTTGAATTAGTGGTTTAATATATGGCAATACTTAAGCCAAAAGTTTAGAGTAAAACTTTTTTTTCAAAGTAAACTACGATATTTTTAGCTTAGAACATGTCTTAAAGAAATGGTTTTAGCTATGATGTTTTTGAAAAAAAAATACCGAATAGTTCCACCTAAATAAAAGGATAAAATGTACTTACATTATAATATAAGTGGTTACTAGTATACGGTCACTTCAAATTTCGGAGTTGAAGAGCCTATTTTTGTATTACAGCACAGGGCCTCCAAATTCCACAAGAAGGCCCTGCATCATCTGCATATTAAGATCACATCATTCACAATCTCACAAACGAGCCTACTAATATCACCCGCAATCTGCACGAAAGCTTCATATTTGGCACACAATATGCAAGTTTTGTGACTTGAACAAGAATGATTGATATTAACTTAATTGACTTAATATGAAAAAATTTGAATCCAGAAGTTTGTATAAAATTCATTTGTTCGTGACTTAATAGAAAAATATTTTTCTTCATGAATACACATTTATGACCATCTATACAAATCGTGAGACTCAACCATGTTGATTCTCAAAATAACATACATTTCGCTTAGGGAAGGGGATTCAAGTCTAACTTATTACCATCTAAAGTTTCTATAAGGTTATACGGACGTGTGTGAGACCTACATAGAAGGCACAGTATTTAAGACATTATTTGAAATTTAAGTTTCTGGTTTCACCTGCAATATAACAGCACCCAATGGGTTAATAGTATATAGCCGAGTACTCGCGCCTAGCGGCAGCGGTGTATAGTTTCAACCAAAATTTCAACGGCGAATAATTATTTTTCGACAAACTATATTTGTAGCGTTAAAGAATCCTTTTCGAAGAACTGTTTTTCTGATAGCATACTTGCATTGTTTTTCCAGTAACGTCAATCAGTATGTGATTATCTTTTCCAATAGCATTGTTTTAAGATTGGAAGAATAATAAATTCAAGCATTGTAACTATTAGCCGAGCGACCTTGCGTAGCCACGGCGGAAGTGTAGTATTATGTGATCTGTTTTTGTTCTTTCTTTTTTTCCGGTTTGTAATTAAAAAACATAACAAGTTAACGTCTTACTTTATTATAAGTCTTAAAAGACTTCATGTTTATGTCTTTACAATGAATCATAAACATATTTAACTAGAGTAATTATGAACACCACCTCATGGTTTCAATAATAATTTCAAGTTAATTTATTACTTCACAATAATATAGGACTACATTATTTCTTCATTTATTTATGTCATTCCAAAATTCATTAAACCAAGCTTGTGATGCCACTGTTGGAATTATATAACATGACTACTCATATATATAAACAATAAACATCAAGTACACATGCGGAAGCGTAAAGAACATATAATGAATAATTAATTAACTGAAACATAAAAGTATGCGTACCTTTTGATTCTAGCTAAACAAGAATCAATTCCCAAACTAGCAATTAAGATAAACCCTAATTAGGGTTTATAAGGATTATTGGAATTACCCTTTACCGTTTTGTAATTCAATCCAAGATATAATCAATAGTGTGATTATATCACGTTCTTGCACACACGTACTATTAATGAATTAAAGTAAATGCTAGTTTAATTAACACAAAACAATTTGTTTATGGAAAACAAAAGTAATCGACCCAAAAACTTGTTTGGTCGATTGGTTATGACTAAAGAACAAGAAAAACATTTAGTTTTAGGTTATGTGTACAAGAGATAAGAAACAATAACCCCTAGCCTTGTATTTATACTTGTAGAAACTTAGAGTCCAAGTTTGATTAGAATTGGGAAACCCCTATCCCTAACCCAACCGGCCTATGTAAACCCAAAGATTAACCATATCAAACAACATACAATTATTCGTTTTTTACGCGTTTAGTAATTAATTACTCATTAAAACCAATGACTCGTGATGCCACTGTTGAATTATATAACATGACATTCAATACATAATCACAAAACATCAAAGTATACATGCGGAAGCATATAGGATTTATTAACGAATAATTAATTAACATAAACAAAAATATGCATACCTTACTTGATTCTAGCCGAACAAGAATCAAATCCACAAACTAGCAATGGAAGAACCCTAATTTGATTTAATTAGGATTATGTGAATTACCCCTTATCGTTTTGTAATTCAATCCAAGAATACTAACAATATTGTGTTAGTACCACTTTCTTATACACACGTACTATACCAAATTAAAGCAATGCTAGTTTTGATTAAACAAATAATTGGTTTTGAAAAAGTAAGGTGATCAATCCCTTGGAGAGGGTGTCGACCGGTTTTGAGAGCAAAAACAAACACAAACAATTTTAGGTTTAGCTTATGAGTACAAGAGATGCAAAACACAAGACCCCTAGCCTTGTATATATATTAAACTAAACTTGGTGAACAAGTTTGAGTTTGAGTTGGGTTGGGTTTGGGTTCCCTTTGGCCGATCAGTTTTACATCTCAAAGGGGATTCCGGAACCTTCCCACCTTTTGCAATCTAGTCCTTTTCCAAATACATTTAACGACCGTTAGTCCATTACATTAATTACTTAACGTCCGTTAGTTATTTCATTTAATCAATAAATAAATACAACGTTTATATTTAATTATTAACTTTAATTCGCATACGTAAAGTGTGCAATCCTGTGGTCTCGAGTTTGATCCTAACTCACGTCTGCTAATTTATATCCATAAAACCAACAAGGGCCTCCATTTTTGGAGGGCCTCCGATGTCATGTTTTAATGGCAAATGCCTAATAAAAAGATTGTAAAAAAAGTAAAAGTAACTCCCAATGCCGTCTTCCACGGGTTATGGGTACCCAATACACTACAACAATCGGATGGACGGGGCGAGGAGACTTTCGCCTGGGACAAAAAGTCCCCGGCGAAAATCGCTAAACGACAAAATTGAATCTGACGTGGCACACGAATTCGCTGACTTGTTGTGGAAATTTCAACGCACACTTTCCGCGGGGACATGTCCCCGGCAAAAGTTAACTGGATTTTGACCGGATAGTCAAAATTCAATGCAATCTTTCTCCGGGGACGAGTCCCCACTGAAAGTTTATTTTACGTTCACCAAAGTTTGACCAAAAAGTCCAAAGCATGCTAATTGTACGTGGGAAAATTCCCGCCAAACCTTTCCCCGGGGACATGTCCTGGCAAAAATTATATTTTAAAAAAAATAAACTTTATTGCAACTATTAATACATAACTAAAACCCCGATGCTTGGAATAACATAAATAACCCAATCGTCAATATATCTCTTTACTCGAGTTCTTGATACGTTTGGGTCACAAATTTACATGATAATATTCTTTTTACCAAACACTATTATATTGTAACATATCTAACATATAATAAAAAGTTGATCAAATATTTAAACAAGTTACTACCTTGAGCATAGAGTTGCCATTGATGTCTAGTTCTTTTTCCAACAGGCAAGTTAAAAAAATCCATTATGATCAAACAATGTTGTTTAAGAGTTTGAATTTTTTGAAGTTTTTTTTTTTGTGATGATCATATGAAATGAACTGTTTTTTAATGAAGGATATGAAGCATCAGTTTCAAGTGTGTGTTTTCTTGGTGTAATAAGTATGTGAGAGAGATATGAGTTATGGCGGGTTTTTAATTGATGTGATGTTTTTGTAATCATTCCAAGAAATTTTTCGTTACTTTTTTTAGTTTGGTTAGTAATGTGTAGTGGTGCAAGTTGAGCTTGTTAATATTGAATATGATGTATAGCGCACGCAAATTGCCTACCGTCAAATACTTGCAACGATTAAGGGGTCTAATGGTAATAAAGCTCTAAAGAACAAGCAAAGTTGTATTGCAACAAAAATATTTACCGTCTTTTAACTTGTTTATTAATGTAAACTCTTTTGTTTACGGAATTACCAAAGTTTTATTCCCCGCCCTACAATTTTTAACTTTTAAAAAACTTGAGTTTGAGTAAAACTCTTCTGTTCACAAAGTACTCACAAATATAGATAACGAGTTTGCCACAGCACCTATAGTTGGTCGTTTAACATGATACGTATACTATAGCACCTATAGTTGGTCGTTTAACATGATACGTATACCATAGCACCTATAGTTGGTCGTTTAACATGATACGTATACCATAGCACCTATAGTCGGTCGTTTAACATGATATGTATACCATAGCACCTATAGTTGGTCGTTTAACATGATACGTATACCATAGCACCTATAGTTGGTCGTTTAACATGATACGTATACCATAGCACCTATAGTTGATCGTTTAACATGATACGTATACAATTGATGTGTTATTAATTTTAGTTATTGACAATGATAATAAAGATTTTTTTCAATAAATATATTGATTAAAACACCCTTTGCCGGGGAAAACGTTTTACGATTTTTTTTATTTTCCCTCCCACCTTTTTACTTTATCCCGCCATAACCTTCCTCGGGGACGTGTCCCCGGTAAAAGTCTTGCTAGAAGACAAACAACGATTTTCCCCGAGAACATGTCCCCTGCGAAAACTAATCGTGAAAATCACCTCAATTATTAACCTGATCTGCTTTTCACAAGTGAGATAAAAATATACCCACCAAACACGCAGCTGCTCACCTGCACTTCATCTTCATCACCAAACACGTACCATAGCTGCTCCACTCGATTTCTATCTTGCACATTCAAGTTAAGTTCTTTATCTTCTTGATCTTCTTGATTTCTATCTTGTATTCATAGTTTTTGATTGTGATTTTGATTCATAAGACTAAGGTTAGACACAATGTCTTCTTTCTTTGGTCTCCTCTTGTTTTAATCTTTAGACATAATGTCTTCTTTCTTTTGATTCGTGATTTTTTTTTGGTGGTATTGTACCAGGATGATTCACAAAGTGGCCTGTAAAATGATGTTTCGTGTGTGATTATGTCTCTGTATCAGGTTTGACTTACCTATTATATGTTATTCTGCCACTACGGCTGACATTTTATATAACACATTCTTTTATAATTGTTTACATAACAATGGTTATGCTGGAAAACATGTTTCCGAGAAGTTGGAACAATGAGTAAGACAGTTGTACATTACATAATTATTTATTGTTTTCATACCATATGAGAATATTAGTATGACAAGGTTAATATAATTAAAAATAAATAAATGTATAATAATTATACTTGTGTTATTTGATGTTAATAATCCAAGTTATGGTTGTTTATTGTTAGAAGATGTATAGCATTTGTGGAAAACTAGAAGGGGGGTTGAATAGTTTTGCCGATTTTACGTTAGTTTCAAAAACTTTAGATTCGTTAATATGTGAGATCTTATGGATGTAGAGAAAGTATAGATCTAATGATAAAGCAAGTAAATAAAGTAAAGCGAAGGGAAAGAAAAGACACAACCGATGTATAGTGGTTCGGCTACAAGGACACCTTCCTTGCCCTACTCCACTCCCCGAGTCACCTACTCGAGAGTTCAAGCACTATGTCAACAAACTCCTTCACTTGGCGGAGAAGCCTTCACAACGTTGCTTACACTTTTTCCGGTACAAAGCTAGATACCGAGTCCGTAACACGGTGGACCAAACCAACACGACTATTACACAACAAATATGTGAAATATCAAATACAAGATCTTCGCTACAGAAATCTTGCGGAGTGACAAATCAATCAAGGACCCCTTGCTTGGATGACTTGTAGAATGCTCGTGATCTCGCCTTTAGAGAAGGACCTATATGAGGATCACAATAGAAAGAAAGAAGAACAACTCTCTAGATCAAGTGATCTATATGTTAGAAGAGAATGAGAGTGTTTGAGAGATTTAGTAAGAAGAGGGTTGAGTTAGAATGAAGAAATGACTCTCTATTTATAGGCAAAATTCTTCACTGTTCCCCGGATCCCACGGATCCCTTCCACTTGGGATCCGTTTAGTGTAATCCTAGGGATCCGTGGAACGCTCCTCTTTGCCCATGGGTTTTTTGGTTATGGGTCATGGGTTATGGGTTGGTCCATGGGTTTTCTTTAGATTCAATGTATCTAAATATACATTGCATCTAGCCAACTTGGGTATGGGTTATGATCCATGGGTTATGGTCCATGGGTTAAGGTTTTTACCCATCCTAATAAACTATTACAACAAATGCTTAATTATTACATTTTTGTATTTAAATGGCTATATGTAAATGCTTTACAAAAATAACATGTATCCTTAAAATTATACTTAAGATAACATTATATTTGTTATCAACAAAACACAAAGAGATCGCAAAACATTAATAAACGTTTTTACGTTTTATTTGTATTAACAATCTCCCCCTTTTTGTTGATGACAAAACATAATGTTATGATGAGTAAAACGTAAGAATAGATGTGAGTTTTGAAAGCCCCTAAGTTTTACTTCTTCTCCCCCTTTTTGTCGAAACAAAAAGTTAACCTTTGAAAGAAATAAACATAACAGCATGGAAAAAGTAGTCCAAGTATTTCTTACTCCCCCTTGACGGTAGCTCCCCCTAGCTTGGGGCGTCAAGTGAAGAAAAATGAAAATCCTACAAAAAGAAAGGTTAGTAACATGCTTAAATAATCTTGTGATTGCCGAGAATCAAGATTGGGAGCCAAGGTATGTAAACAAAGCCTTGTAATAAAACAACAAATTGTAGTGGTATTTATGCCACTTACAAGCATGTAAAAATAAGAACAAGACTTGTTCTTGAAAATGACATCAAAAGAAAAAAAATACTAAAAGTAGAAAATAGTAGTAGTGATTCCTTCCATGCTTGCATAAGGTTATGGATGGAGGTTTTGATGAGTGATGGTATTGATGCGATCAAGGATGAGGTTGAGTATGAAACGCATTTATTCCCTAACTTCTATTGCGATTTCCCTAGTGGATTGGCAATGTTCACAATGTAAATGATGTGGGTAATGAGTGCGGAAGTTTTCCGGGTTGTTTTGATTTGAGTTATGCGGAAGTTATGGTGGAAAAATAGGAAAATATGGATCAACATCCGGAATATTTGTGAATGGTGGTGGAAAAGAACCTAGATGTTCTTGTAATGTGATGGGAGCTAACGGTGGTGATGTTTCAAGATCTTGAAAGATAGTATTTGGAGATGTCGGTGGTTCCAAAAGAGTGACTTTAGGTGGTGATGAGGTTGGAGTCTTAAGGAGTTCCAAAAGAGTGACTTTAGGTGGTGATGAGGTTGGTGTACTTGTTGGTGATGAGGGAGGTGCTAATATGGAAGCATCTTGTGGTGAGTTATTTGTTGAGGATGAACCATTTGAGGTTGGTTGTGCTAAACAACAAGATCGGATACTAATCCGTGCGGATATCCTAGCATTTGATTATGGTATTTTGGATGGTGGTAGCACAAAGGTTTGGGTATCATGAAGATGATTGTTTGTACTAGGTGATTCATCTAAAGGGTTTTTGGATGACATGGTGTATTGTGATTATGAAGATGAGATGGATTATGCAAGCATTTTGAGAGTTCTATATATAGAAAAACAAAGCATTGTAATGAATGCTTGACCCAAAATGTGGATTAAAATCTAATGATTATATATGAATTCAAGGCATGTGATCATGAGAACACAAGCATTAAAGAGCATACTCCAAAAAATGAAGCAAATGTGGATTTTTAATCCAAAGTGAAAAAATAGAAGGTAAAAACAGCTTCTGTTTCACGGATCACACGGATCCTTCCCTTGAGGGATCCGTCCAGCATGAAGGCTGGGATCCATGGGTCTGGTGATCCAGGCAGCACAAAATTTTCTTTTTGGAAATATTTTGCCTATTGTGTGCCTATATGCAAACTATTTGGAGTTACGGTTATCTCGACTCCTAAAAAGAAAAGGAAAATAAACTAGAAGTAGAAAGACATCCTATTGAGATAACCCAAAAACACATATTTAGTACATAAGTACGTTATTTAGTGTTATCAATGCTCCTAATTCATTGTTGCTTAAATGAATATACCCGAAAACACATATTAGTTATGTGTCCCCTTTAGCATTCAAGAGACATGAGATGCAATGAAAACGGGTTTTTACTTTGTATTAATAATGCAAAAATCGATTTGTCCTAGACGTGAGAAATTGCTTTTGTGAAATTGATACGGGAAGGTATCATTCTTTTAGAAAACATTTTGAAAAGAGTTTTTCTTTGAAAATGAGTATGTGAAAAAAAATAAGAAAGCTATAAGTCGAAAACTTATCTTGGGTTTTGAAAATTCCCGTATTGTTTGTGAGTTGTGCGTGAAATAGAGATCCTAGACTCAGAAAGAAGAAGGCTAGTGTTTACATACCTTGTAGAGTCAAATAAGTTACGACGTTTGTTCCATTAGACCAAGACCAACACGAAGTAGGTTGAATTGTTCCCGCTTCAACGGTTTGGTGAGGACGTCGGCTATGCTGTCTTCGGATGCTACCTTCTCAATAGAGATGTTCCCCTTTTGAACATTGTCTCTTAGGAAGTGATGTCGAATCTCTATATGCTTTGTGCGAGAATGCAATACCGGATTCTTGCTTAAGTCGATGGCACCTTTGTTGTCACATAGGATGGCTATGTCGCTTAGATGAATGTCGTAGTCGACTAACGCTTGTTTCATCCATAGTGCTTGTTGGCATGCTTTGTCCGCGGAGACGTACTCGGCTTCGGTTGTTGATATAGCTAGTACCGTTTGTTTCTTAGAAAACCAAGACGTTAAACAACATCCCATGAAAGTACACACCCCACTTGTACTTTTTCTATCAACGTAATCACATGCATGGTCAGAATCTGCATATACAATTGTTTCTACTCCCGTGCCCTTAGGATACCATAATCCTAATTGTGTTGTACCCTTAATATATCTAAATATCCTTTTTACGGCTTCTAGGTGAGATGTTTTAGGGTCTTCTTGAAATCCTGCACATAAGCAAACACTAAACATGATATCCGGCCTACTTGCCGTGAGGTAGAGAAGACTACCTATCATGCCACGATATTTAGTATTATCTACGGATTCGTCGTCTTCATCTTTTTGAGTTTGGTGTCGGATGACATTGGTGTCCTAATTGGTTTCGACTCTTCTAGACCGAATTTCTTTAACATCTCCTTTATGTATTTAGATTGATTAAAGAAGATACCATCTTCTACTTGTTTAATTTGTAGACCAAGAAAGAAACTAAGTTCTCCCATCATACTCATCTCGAACTCGTCATGCATGATCTTAGAGAAATCATCATACATGTCTTGACAAGTGGATCCGAATATAATATCATCTACATATATTTGTACTATGATTATATGTGACTCTCTTTTCTTAGTAAAAAGTGTGTTGTCAACTAACCCCATGGTATAGTTGTGTTTAACTAAAAATGACTTGAGTCTATCATACCAAGCTTTTGGAGCTTGTTTAAGACCGTAAAGGGCTTTCTTTAATTTATACACATGTTTGGGTTTTTCAAAATCAATGAAGCCAGGAGGTTGAGCTACATATACTTCTTCATTAATGAAACCATTTAGAAAAGCGCTTTTGACATCCATTTGATAAAGCTTTAGATCATTAGCACAAGCATACGCAAGAAGTATTCTTATAGACTCTAATCTAGCCACGGGGGCGTAGGTCTCATCAAAGTCTATTCCCTCTTGTTGGTTATACCCTTGAGCAACGAGGCTAGCCTTGTTCCTAGACACTACTCCGTTTGCATGTAATTTGTTTTTATAAACCCATTTGGTTCCTATTATGGTTTGATTACTAGGTGGAGGGACAAGTATCCAAACATCATTAGAAACAAATTGATTTAGTTCTTCTTGCATAGCCATTACCCAACTCTCATCTTTTATGGCTTCTTGTGTATTCTTAGGTTCTAAGGTTGAAACGAAACAAAACAAGCTACTTTGGTTTTGAACTTGAGACCTTAATGTTCGTTCGTTTAGTTTTCCTATGACTTTATCTACGGGGTGATCTTTGGACTCTTTAATGTTTATTATTTCATCACTTAGAGGTTCTTCCTTTTCACTTATCTTTTTCTTTATTACTATAGCTTCACTTTCTATAATCTCGTCATCGACAAGAGGTGGAGAGGGTTTGGGTGGACTTTCATCAAATTTTATATTTAATGATTCTTCTACCTTCATTGTTTCTTTGTTTAATATGACGTAAGCTTTGCTATTTGGCGAGTAACCTAAAAAGATACCTTCGGTTGATTTAGGATCAAATTTTGTAAGGTAATCTTTAGTGTTAAGAATAAAACATTTACTACCAAAGACTCTAAAGTGATTTAACATAGGCTTTTTGCCTCGAAGTAACTCATATGGAGTTTTTCCTAAGATTGGTCTAATTAAGACTCGATTGAGTATGTACGTTGAAGTATCAACGGCATTACACCAAAAATTTTGAGGTATGGATTGTTTATTAAGCATGGTTCGACTCATTTCTTGTAGGGTTCTATTCTTTCTTTCTACTACCCCATTCGATTGTGGAGTGCGTGGAGCCGAGAAGTTGTGAGTAATACCATTAGCGTCACAAAAAGCTCCGAATTGCACTTCATTATCGAATTCCCTACCATGATCCGTCCTAATAGACACTATGGGACTTCCTAGTTGTCTTTGGATCTTTTTGCTTAATATTTCAAAATAATTAAAGGTTTCCGTTTTGTTCTTTAAAAATTTTGTCCATGTATACCTAGAATAGTCATCCACTATGACCAAAGTATAGTAGTTGCCTCCATAACTTTGGATAGCGGATGTATCAAATAGATCCATATGTAGTAATTCTAGACACCTAGTTGTTGACACCATGTTTTTAGCTTTATGACTAGAATGAGCTTGTTTTCCTACATTACAAGCATCACAAAAGTGATGTTCATATTTTAACTTAGGTAGATCTCTTACTAGATCTTTGGATGATAGCTATTGAAGAAGTCACATGTTGGCATGACCCAATCTTCGATGCCATAAGGTCGAAGTATCATCCATAGAGGTAAGACAAAGTTTGTCTTTAGGTTCATTACCAATTTTAATGACATAGACTCCATGTTTCCTAATTCCTCTTCCTATGGTTATGCCATTTTTTAGTATCTTACTACCGGTTTCGGTAAAAAGTACATTGCACTTTTTATCACATATTTGTCCTATACTTAAGAGATTAAAGTTTAGGTTTTCTACGTGACACACATCGTTAATGGTTAGAGATTTGTTAGAAATCGTACCTTTACCGATGATTCTACTTTTGCTATTTCCAAACACCACATTACCTCCATTTACGGATTCATATGTGGAGAATAGATCCCTATTGCCGGTCATGTGCCTCGTGCACCCGCTATCCTTGACCCATTCATCGGGGTCTAGATCGACCTTTAAGCACGCCTAAAACAATAATAAACTCAAAAGTTTGGTCCCCATTTGTTCATGGGTCCATTAGTGTTAAACATTCCATTCATGTTAGACATGTATGGATAAGATGAATATGCATTCCATGGAGCAAAGTTTTGAAAAGGAAAACTGTTTTGCATATTTGGGTTCCATCCCATTTGATAGTTACTTCTTGGATAAACGTTATTTGGTCTCCTAAATGAATTAGGTTTTGAAAAAAGATGAAGCTTTGTTTCTTGCAAAAGTAGGATTATATTTTGGAGTTGGTTGTCTAGTGGTGACGTGAGTTAGTTTCTTCCTATTAATGATAACAAAATCAGTTCTAGATGAAGATGCTACGTTATTACTACTGTTTGCTACAGCAGATCCACATATCCCTGTCTGTACACTAGTCGGTTCCCTTTTTAGGGGATCCGTGGGATCCGCCACAACAGTGGCTGGTTTTTCTAGCGCCTTAACAAATTTTGTTTCTTTACTTTCACTAGTTGATGGATCAAGTTGTTGAATACCTAAGCCTTTTAGGTTGTTACCGGTTTTAACACCATCTAGCATTGTATCTAAGGTGTTCGTACTCATTAGCAATTTTAGAATCTAGATGATCAACTAGTGTTTGAAGTTGAACGCAAAGTTCACATTCACCACTTGCTATTTTACCCTTTTCTAAACGTTTTTGTTTTGCTTTTAATTCTGTGACTTCTTTATCTAAACGTTGGTTTTGACTCTTTAAAAGCTTATTTTTGTTAATTAGTTTTAAGCTAATGTTGCATAGTTTGTCATATTCATTATGCAAAGAGTCGTCATCAAGTGATGAACTACTATAGTATTCGTGACATACCTCGTCATTTGTCTTGAGACAAATTTCTTCGTCCTCCTCGTCGCTCATTCCCCACGTACCGCTCACGAACTCTTTATGATCATCCCGTTTGGGACACTTACTAATAAAGTGGTTTGGGTCCCCACATTTAAAGCAAGTACGATCATCCTTTGGCTTCTCGTCCTCTTTGCTTTTTCGAAAGCCTTTCTTATCGTCATATGGTTGTTTGACGTATCTTCCCTTTCTTCTAAAGAACTTTTTAAAGTCCCTTACCGCCATAGCGTACTCCTCGTCGTCACTACTTGAAGAGGAGTTCTCTTCATCGCTTGAAGCATTTTTGGCTTTAAGGGCAAGAGATTTGTGTTTCTCTTTAACCTTTGAGGCTTTGGAGTCTTTGGCAAGGACAAGCTCGTAGACTTTTAAGTTGCCTATGAGTTCATCGAGGGTGAGGATTGTCAAATCTTTTGACTCTTCGATCGCCATCACCTTGGATCTCCACTTCGATGGAAGTGCTCTTAGATATCTCCTAACATGGTTACAGCTAGAAAAAGATTCATCAAGTGCTTGTAACGATGTAATAATAGTATTAAAGTTAGCAAAAGAATGATCTATAGTTTCCTCATCCGATATTGAAAATTGTTCATATTGTTGAACAAATAGATCAATTTTATTATTCTTAACTTGTTGGTTGCCTTGATGAGTTACAACTAAAGAAGTCCAAATTTCTTTAGAGGTTTTAAGCATAGAAATTCTTTCGAATTCCTTTTTCGGTAAAGCATTATATAAAACCATTTTTGCTTCACTATTTTTAGAAAGCTTTTTCTTCATTTCATCATTTAGTTTATCATGAGGTATGTTAACTAAATTCCCTTTATCGTCTTTTGAGGTAGCCTCAAAGTCACCTTCAACAATAATGTACCAAAGATCAATATCTTTAGAATTCACATATGTTTCGAATCTATTTTTCCAATATATAAAACCATTAGTTTCAAGTAGTGGTGGTCGTTGCATAGATTGCCCTTCCTTATAATTTTAAGAACCCATAGTGATCGAAAAGTTTTTAAAATACAATTTTACTTTAAAACTTTTATAAACTTAGCTCTTGATGCCAATTGTGGAAAACTAGAAGGGGGGTTGAATAGTTTTGCCCATTTTACGTTAGTTTCAAAAACTTTAGATTCGTTAATATGTGAGATCTTATGGATGTAGAGAAAGTATAGATCTAATGATAAAGCAAGTAAATAAAGTAAAGCGAAGGGAAAGAAAATACACAACCGATGTATAGTGGTTCGGCTACAAGGACACCTTCCTTGCCCTACTCCACTCCCCAAGTCACCTACTCGAGAGTTCAAGCACTATGTCAACAAACTCCTTAACTTGGCGGAGAAGCCTTCACAACGTTGCTTACATTTTTTCCGGTACAAAGCAAGATACCGAGTCCGTAACACGGTGGACCAAACCAACACGACTATTACACAACAAATATGTGAAATATCAAATACAAGATCTTCGCTACAGAAATCTTGCGGAGTGACAAATCAATCAAGGACCCCTTGCTTGGATGACTTGTAGAATGCTCGTGATCTCGCCTTTAGAGAAGGACCTATATGAGGATCACAATAGAAAGAAAGAAGAACAACTCTCTAGATCAAGTGATCTATATGTTAGAAGAGAATGAGAGTGTTTGAGAGATTTAGTAAGAAGAGGGTTGAGTTAGAATGAAGAAATGGCTCTCTATTTATAGGCAAAATGCTTCACTGTTCCCCGGATCCCACGGATCCCTTCCACTTGGGATCCGTTTAGTGTAATCCTAGGGATCCGTGGAACGCTCCTCTTTGCCCATGGGTTTTTTGGTTATGGGTTATGGGTTATGGGTTGGTCCATGGGTTTTCTTTAGATTCAATGTATCTAAATATACATTGCATCTAGCCAGCTTGGGTATAGGTTATGATCCATGGGTTATGGTCCATGGGTTAAGGTTTTTACCCATCCTAATAAACTATTACAACAAATGCTTAATTATTACATTTTTGTATTTTGATGGCTATATGTAAATGCTTTACAAAAATAACATGTATCCTTAAAATTATACTTAAGATAACATTATATTTGTTATCAACAAAACACAAAGAGATCGCAAAATATTAATAAACGTTTTTACGGTTTATTTGTATTAACAACATTAACTATATTACTTTGTAATAACTTTTAGAGAAATTAGAAATAGATAACCCTCGTTGAAGATTAACCCTCGTTGTATAACTATATATATCCTAAAATGATTAAAAAAAGTGAAGCATCAATGAAACATAAAATGTTCAAGAATATAGTTTTAATATGTGCTTTGCTTTTATACTTGTAGGAATATAGTGTCTACTGTCAGTCTGGAGTGCAAAAGGTAAGATATGTCGTTGCGTATTTTAAATAGTTTAGGGTTTTAGGTAATAAGAACTATCCAAGCATCGGGTATCAAAAAGACCCTTTAAACCATTAGGGTTGAATTGATCATTTTAACAATTAGGGTAGGAGAGTAGGATGGTGGATTTTGGGACCTAAACCAAGATCTTGGCAAGGTGTTGGGGTCCACCCCCTTTCATGTGCAATAGCACTTTAACTATGTTAATGAGATCATGTTGTTTCATCTGCTTGTGATACAAAAGATTTGATCATGTTTGCTTAAGACTTTTTGAACAATGTGTCTAGGGTTGAGGGTTGGTGAAAACATGAGAATGGTGTTAGTGTGTCTAGTTAAAGTGCTATTACACCATTTCCCGACAACATTTCATTCTGTTTCTTACAATGATCTTCCAAAAAACTCACCAAATTCTCTCTTATATTATCAAACAACAAAAATGAAGTTAGCGGCGGTGACATGTGGCTTCTCCGATGGTTTACTGTCAGTCCGGAGGTACACGGTTTCTTGGTCCACAAGATACAGGAAAGTGTACAGCCCATTTCTTGTTATGGTTTGTTATGGTTACCTGATGATGTGGGTTGAATCTTGAAGGGTAGAAAGGTGGTGCAAAAGGGTTTAGCTTGGTTTGAGAGTGTTTTTATTGTGTGTTTTTAGTGTGTGTTTTTTGATGAGAAACTCCATGAGTTTGTATGAGAGAGAGAGATCAGAGATGATAAGAAGAGGTATGAAATGGTGTGTAATGATAGAGATATAATGGAGGCGAGAGATATGAAAGGGTTTGTGAGGGTGCCTCATTAACTCCACTCCACTCGCCATCACTATCATTACAAACCCTTTCATCTATCTTCTTATAATCTCCGAACCCTCTCTCTCTCACACACACATGGAGTTTCTCACCAAAACACACACACAGGGCTAAACCATTTTGCACCACCTTTCTACCCTTCAAGATTCAACTCTCATCATCAGGTAACCATAACAAACCGTAACATGAAATGGGCTGTACACTTTCCTGTATCTACTGGACCAAGAAACCGTGTACCTCCTCGCCGTAAACCATCAGAGAAGCCACGTGTCACCGCCGCTAAGTTCATTTTTGTTGTTTGATAATATAATAGAGAATTTGGTGAGTTTTTTGGAAGATCATTGTAAGAAACAGAATGAAATGTTGTCGGGAAATGGTGTAATAGCACTTTAACTAGACACACTAACACCATTCTCATGTTTTCACCAACCCTCAACCCTAGACACATTGTTCAAAAAGTCGTAAGCAAACATGATCAAATCTTTTGTATCACAAGCAAAATAAACAACATGATCTCATTAACCTAGTTAAAGTGTTATTACACATGAAAGGGGGTGGACCCCCAACACCCTGCCAAGATCTTGGTTTAGGTCCCAAAATCCACCATCCTACCCTCCTTCCCTAATTGTTAAAATGACCAATTCAACCCTAACGGTTTAAAGGGTCTTTTTGATACCCGATGCTTGGATAGTTCTCATTACCTAAAACCCTAAACTATGTAAAATACGCAGGTTAAGCTTTGGACAAACCCGAAGAAGCAGAATATATCGGAAGTCAACTGACAAAACCACCTGGCGAACACGAGTTCGAGCCTTATGTGTTAGGATATGTTTGTAGAGAATAACATGGTTAGGATTCCCGCTAAATGGATTATACGTATAGTTTTGGACCATTTGCGTATAAGTAGCTAATGTATAGTTTTGGACCATTGGCGATTTTGGAAACAAATTTTATGTTATCGATTGTGTTGTAGCGAATTTGGACCATTTGGTTATAGATGATATTATGTTTAGCAATTTTGTGTTATTGTAGCATAAAATAGGTTGAAAACAGGTTGTTACATTGTAGTTTTTTCCGAAAAAATTCCGGAAAAAAATCTGGAAATTACCCATTTTGCAGCAATTTTCTGCAAAATGGGTCAAAGGCTTTCACCGGGGACATGTCCCCGGCGAAAGTGTCATAGATAATATTAGTTTTTCATTTTCCCCGAGGACATGTCCCCGGTGAAGGAGTTAAAGATAAACTTTAGTTACCCTTTTCCCCGGGGACAGTCCACGGCAAAACAAAGTGCCACGTCGGACATGTTTGACCGATGACAATTTGTTGCGGGACCCACATGTCCCCGGTAAAGGTTGTAAATAGTCCCCGGGAAAAGTATTCCCGAGAAGGTATTGCAGGGGGACTTTCGGCGGGGACATGTCCCCGGGGAAGGGTATTGCAGGGGACATGTCCCCGGCGAAAGCCCTAAAATTTCGCTTGCGATAGCGACGAATGTTGTAGTGATACCGTTTCCGGTGTTTGGGGGAGGTTAAGATGTAGACAGCATTACCTCTACCTAAGTTAGAGAGGCTGCTTCCAGTTCTACCAAAGGTAGAAAGGACCTCCGGCCTTTTGTAGGGAGTGAGGATCGAACCCCTGACCTCTCATGCTTAATTCTCGTACCACACGTCTTTCTCAGAATTCATCGTACCAAACGTTTAGGGACAACATTGTCGTCCCTAAACCTTTTAATAAATCAATAAAAAATATCTCTTATTAAGAAGAAATGTAGCAACTTTATTAAAACTTAAGTAGTATCATCTGCTTATTAAGATCACATCATTCACAATCTCACAAACTAGCCTACTAATATCTCCGCAATCTACATGAAAGCTTCACATTTGGCACAAAATATGCAAGTTTTGTGACTTAAACAAGAATTTTTCTTGCTGTCTGAGCAAAATCTGTAGTGCTAAGAGGTGTTAGAAGGGTTCATTTTCAACAATGAATTCTACCCCTGGTGATGCACATGGGGAGGATAAGAGGGTTTCTGAAATATGCATTTGGTCAACCTTATACCACTGTGAGATGTGTATCCTTAACTTCTTTAGTACAGGTGACCTCATCAAGATGATCTTCACAATATCTAAAACAGTCTTCTCGCTGTTTAGATAAGTAATCTCTAATTCGCTGAGATGCTCCAGCCAAATATCCGCATAATCTTCAAGTGATAGGGACCAATTATCCCCTCCCCATTCATCGTCCATGATCTACAATAAGTGTATATTTTGTAACTTAAATTGTATTTGACATTATTAGAATAATAAATAAAAAAATTGAGATGCAACATGTTATTTACATTCAACTTAAGTTTCTCCAAGTTCGGGGAGCTTCTGATCAAAAGAGAAATTACTTGTATTCCAAAACAATGGACATCGTGTAAACCTTCTATACACAAGTATTTTAGGTGGACTAATGCAATTGAAACCTTTAGAGGTACTATATGGCGATATCTGTATGGAGCCGGACCCAGAACCTTGAACCACGCACAGGAAAAAAGAAAAAAAAAAAAAACACTAATTTAAAGCTTTGTTTTCTATTATGCGAATGAAATCAAACATATACATTGTGGATAACATTACCAAAATGATGTCACACCAAATATGTAGGCTTTCAATCAGCTTTAAAGACTCAAATAGGTTAGTATAAGTGACACCATCGTTATCATAGAAATCGTGAGTTCTCTGCAAAAATTACCAATATTCAGACAAGCTGTGTCATGCTCAAGAGGTCTGATATTCTATTTTAGTAAGGAATTACCAGTTCTACGGTCTTAAGCAATGGACTTTTAGATAGGAGATTTAGAAGTGTTTTTATAGAAATCTGTGAATTTTGCACATATAAGCTAGTCAGGCTACCAAGTCCACTGAAAGTTTTATTTAGCCGACTGAATCTTTGTTCATATCTAAGGTCACAACCATTGAGATATAGGTCTGTTAATTGTGTCATTGATAAAAGAGATAAGGGTAACGGCATATACCCCCAGCTAGCCCCGTATACAAAATCAATTGTTAATTTCTTGAGAGTCTTTTTACTTGACAAATGAGATATTACACGGTCAATCTCCCAATTCATACCGCCTTCATATTTAACAACGGCAAGGGTGAACTCGTGTATTGGACCCTCGTGCAATAATAGACACTACCACATTTACCAGTTTCCCCATCGCCGTTTTCCCCGGCGACAAGTGTCGCTGGGGAATCATCACTAAACGACAAAAATATATCCTACGTGGCACAAAGTCTCGTAGAAAAGTCAGCTAAATTATGGAGAGGTTTTCCCCGGCGATATGTCGCCGGGGATACCATTGTTATATTTTGACCGAAAATTTCATCGTGCAACGTGGCGGGAACTTTTCCCGCTTACCTTGCCCCAGCGACATGTCGCCGGGGATTCATTTGATTATTTAAAATATGTAATTAGTGTTAATTTTATTACTTTAAAATTTTATTTTGCATGTTTCCCCAGCGACATGTCGCCGGGGATTCATTTGATTATTTAAAATATGTAATTAGTGTTACTTTGATTACTTTAAAATTTTATTTTGCACTTTTCCCCAGCGACATGTCGCCGGGGATACCGTTTGACTTCGTTTGACTTTATTAATAATAATAGTAATGGTAATAATAATAATAATAAGAATAAGAATAATAATAATAATAAGTATACCATAACATAACGACTTATCCGTTGAACGTCTAATGTGTAACCATAACATACCGACTCATCCGTTGAACGTCTAATGTGTAACCATAACATACCGACTCGGATGTTGAACGTCTAATGTGTAACCCTAACATACGGACTCATCCGTTGAACGTCTAATGTGTAACCATAACATACCGACTCATCCGTTGAACGTCTAATGTGTAACCATAACATACCGACTCATCCGTTGAACGTCTAATGTGTAACCATAACATACCGACTCGGATGTTGAACGTCTAATGTGTAACCCTAACATACGGACTCATCCGTTGAACGTCTAATGTGTAACCATAACATACCGACTCATCCGTTGAACGTCTAATGTGTAACCATAACATACCGACTCGGATGTTGAACGTCTAATGTGTAACCCTAACATACCGACTCGGATGTTGAACGTCTAATGTGTAACCCTAACATACGGACTCATCCGTTGAACGTCTAATGTGTAACCATAACATACCGACTCATCCGTTGAACGTCTAATGTGTAACCATAACATACCGACTCGGGTGTTGAACGTCTAATGTGTAACCATAACATACGGACTCGGATGTTGAACGTCTAATGTGTAACCATAACATACCGACTCGGATGTTGAACGTCTAATGTGTAACCCTAACATACGGACTCATCCGTTGAACGTCTAATGTGTAACCATAACATACCGACTCATCCGTTGAACGTCTAATGTGTAACCATAACATACTGACTCATTCGTTGAACGTCTAATGTGTAAGCATAACATACCGACTCATCCGTTGAACGTCTAATGTGTAACCATAACATACCGACTCATCCGTTGAACGTCTAATGTGTAACCATAACATACCGACTCGGGTGTTGAACGTCTAATGTGTAACCATAACATACCGACTCGGATGTTGAACGTCTAATGTGTAACCCTAACATACGGACTCATCCGTTGAACGTCTAATGTGTAACCATAACATACCGACTCATCCGTTGAACGTCTAATGTGTAACCATAACATACCGACTCATCCGTTGAACGTCTAATGTGTAACCATAACATACCGACTCGGATGTTGAACGTCTAATGTGTAACCCTAACATACGGACTCATCCGTTGAACGTCTAATGTGTAACCATAACATACCGACTCATCCGTTGAACGTCTAATGTGTAACCATAACATACCGACTCGGATGTTGAACGTCTAATGTGTAACCCTAACATACGGACTCATCCGTTGAACGTCTAATGTGTAACCATAACATACCGACTCATCCGTTGAACGTCTAATGTGTAACCATAACATACCGACTCGGATGTTGAACGTCTAATGTGTAACCCTAACATACGGACTCATCCGTTGAACGTCTAATGTGTAACCATAACATACCGACTCATCCGTTGAACGTCTAATGTGTAACCCTAACATACGGACTCGGATGTTGAACGTCTAATGTGTAACCCTAACATACGGACTCATCCGTTGAACGTCTAATGTGTAACCCTAACATACGGACTCATCCGTTGAACGTCTAATGTGTAACCATAACATACCGACTCATCCGTTGAACGTCTAATGTGTAACCATAACATACCGACTCGGATGTTGAACGTCTAATGTGTAACCTTAACATACGGACTCATCCGTTGAACGTCTAATGTGTAACCATAACATACCGACTCATCCGTTGAACGTCTAATGTGTAACCATAACATACCGACTCATCCGTTGAACGTCTAATGTGTAACCATAACATACCGACTCATCCGTTGAACGTCTAATGTGTAACCATAACATACGGACTCGGATGTTGAACGTCTAATGTGTAACCATAACATACCGACTCGGATGTTGAACGTCTAATGTGTAACCCTAACATACGGACTCATCCGTTGAACGTCTAATGTGTAACCATAACATACCGACTCATCCGTTGAACGTCTAATGTGTAACCATAACATACTGACTCATTCGTTGAACGTCTAATGTGTAAGCATAACATACCGACTCATCCGTTGAACGTCTAATGTGTAACCATAACATACCGACTCGGATGTTGAACGTCTAATGTGTAACCATAATTATTCTTCGGTGAATCATAGATTTATAAAACACATTCAACTATGCATCGTTTGGCTTCTTGATCCAATTAAATATTGCATGCAACATTTTGATGTAATATGTTCTTGTTCCTCTAGCCCGTTACTAGATTGTAAATCTAACTCTCATATAAGAATATAAAGATGCCGAATGGTAACTCTTTGTTCCCGAGTTTATATTAAAAGAAAGGAAAATATTTAGGATTATAATAAAAATAAAAGATAAAATCGTATTCTTTTGAAGTCGTTAACAACATAAAGTAATTAAATTTTAACCAAAAAAAAAAAAAAAAAAAAATTAAATAGTTTTCCCCGGCGACATGTCGCTGGGGATTATAAAAAATAAAATTAAATAGTTTTCCCCGGCGACATGTCGCCGGGGATACATACCCACCAAAATTTTCGTTATCGCGCCATTTACGCTAAACGACAAAAACTATACCTTTCCCCAGCGACATGTCGCCGGGGATTGTCGCCGGGGAAAAAACTTTATCATAAAGTAGATCTAGATATCTTCTTCACTGCAGAAAACGAAAAAAAAAAAAAAAAAAAAAAAAACTTATCCTCCTCCTTCCTGTGGCGATTTCTGCAGCAAAAACGCATCCACCATCACCAACAATCATCAACCATCACCACCACCGCATCCACCATCACCACCAACGCATCCACCATCACCACCACCACACGTTACACGGTTTGTTTTACAAATTTTAAATGTTATTCAACTAAATTAGTTAATTATATTATGATTTTTGCAGATTATTATTGTTGTAAGTTGTTGTTAGTTAAAAAAGTGAAGTTTTTTTTTTTTTTTTTTTTTGGCAGTAGCCGACGAGGAGCAAGAGCGAGGTATGTTATAATTTTTGCAGATTATTATTGTTGTAAGTTGTTAACTTGGAAAGTTAATTTTTTTTTTTTTTTTTTTTTTTTTTTTTTTTTTTTTTGGCAGTAGGCGACGAGGAGGCTAGACAAGGTATGTAATAATTTTTTTTTTCTCCTTTTGGTATCCCGGGTGACATGTCGCTGGGGAATGTTTATTCATGTCGCTGGGGAATGTTTATTGTTTAAATTTTGTTAGTTTATAGTTATTATTAGTTCAATTGCCTTGAAATGTGCTCGTTTATAATTATAATAATTAGTTGTTTAAATTTTGTTAGTTTATAGTTATTATTTGGTGAAAAAAGTGAAATGGTATGTATGTTAAAATAATGGTATGTATGTTAAAATAATGGTATGTATGTTAAAAAAGTGAAATGATATGTATGTTAAAAAAGTGAAATGGTATGTATGTTAAAAAGTGAAATGGTATGTATGTTAAAATAATGGTATGTATGTTAAAAAAGTGAAATGATATGTAGTTTATAGTTTATAGTTATTATTTGTTGACATGTGCTCGTTTATAGTTTATAATAATTAGTTGTTTTAGGATTTTAGTGATTAATTTTGGAAAATCCCCGTCTAAAATTAATCATCCTATAGAAAACCCGTCCGAAATTAATTTATTAGAAATTAATTTCGGAAAGTCCCCCGTTTGGTCTTGAGTTGTAACTTGCAAAATACACTTATATATTTGAATGAATGAATGAAATTGTCGTGGATTGTTTAAATGTGTATATTTATTTGGATGTGTATGTATTTGGATGTGTGCATGCTTATATTATTTTGTTCATGAATTTCTATATCTTATGCTAATTGTACTTGTACAGATGTCGACAGATGTTGCACGGTCCCACGGCGGTGACGGTGGCGGGGAGGATCGTCCCCCTCCAGACCGCGTACCCACCGGTTGCTGGGCAAGCTTCATTAACAAAGGTAAGAATTTCCGGAGTATTGTAATACAAGCATAAATTTGATACATATTTATGACTTTTATCACTAACTTGATTTTGCAGGCAAAGGTAAACGAAAGCCCAATTTGGGCGGCAGGGCAGCGGGCAGGCTGAATACCCGCGACAAGACCCGGAACCTTTCGCTGAAGGCAATCGTAGACGAAAAAGGTCCCGTGTCGATCACTTTTGAGGTGGGTGACAAACAAACCTTAAACCCTCTCGGCCCCCATGCGGCGCATTGGTCTAACTACATAGGGGAGGTCGTTAGGAAGGTGCCGTTTTACTACCCTTCTTGGGACAAGGTCCCGAAGGAGAAGAAGGCGGGAATCATTTCAGATATTGGGGTCAGTTATCCTTTTATGTTTATTTCATTATCGTGTTCATTTATTTAATTGTGTATATTTATCTAAATTCGCTTATTTATTTATATCATATAAATAAATAAACAAATTTAAATAAATATATAAATTATATCTCTAACTCTTTTTTCGTTTTGTTGTATATGATTGCAGACCCTATTTGACCTCAGGCCGCACATCGACTCCTCCCGCTGGCCCCAGATCCACGAAGGCATAAACTCGCACCTGCAAAAAGCCTACAATACTAACAAGGCTTCTTTCAAAGCCAAACATTGGAAGGTAGACCCCACCATCGGGGATTACGATGCGGAGGCGATTAGGCGGGCACGTCCCGAGGAAATTACAGCGGGTGATTGGGATGAGTACATTAAGTTTTGGAATGATCCCAAGAACATTTCTCGAGCCGCTACAAATCGGCTTAACCGGCAAAAGAGCAAGGTCATATCTAGACAGGGATCCCGATCGCTGACTCGCCTTCGAGATAATATGGTAATAAACATTATAATTATTTTACATGCATATATACATATATATAATATGGTAATAAACATTATATATATATATATATATATATATATATATATATATATATATATATATATATATATATATATATATATATATATATATATATATATCTGATTATACGCTTTGGTGTGTTGTGATTTGTCGTTTTTAAAATTATTCATCTTATATGCGTGTGTATGTACAGATGCAGGCATCAGAGACTCATGAATACCCGTCACTCATCGACACTTATTGGCGAACACATACTGTTGATGGGGTATTCCTTAACGATGAGGACCGCCGGATATATGTAAGTTTTGTTTCAAAACACACTTTAATGAATTATCGAGAAATAATGTAGCAACCCGACTAATATATTTACTATCTTGTGTTTTTGTCACTACATAGGACGAGATGAAAAAGCTTGAGGCCACGGGTGAATACACGGAGGATCAAATCAATGCGTTGGCAAGAGGGGGTAAGCTTCGTGGGCATATTCCCGGTGTGGGTCGCGTATTGCCATCACGGGCCACATCCAGGCCAAGTATGCCCGCCCCCGCCGAGAAAGTCACCAAAGATGTAAGCTTTATGATGAGTCTCCTCAGAAGCGACAACAGATACGCGGATATGTTCAGGGAGTATGACTCGGGTGGTGCTAGCGGGAGTGGTGGGTGTGGTGATGACGAGGAGAATGGCGGTGATGAGGATAACAACGGCGAGAGGTAGTTGTGTATATATTATTAGTATGTTACATTGGTACTAGCTTTAGCTAGTTGTGTTATATATTATTAGTATGCTACATTGGTACTTTAGGTAGTTGTGTTATATATTATTAGGTTCATCTTGGCGCCATTTAAACACTTGTTTCCCTATCTATCAATGCACATATTGACTTTTGAGTCGTGTTTATGTAAAAGTTGTGATCTATTTGTATTGCGTTGATCCGTTATATGGTATTTGTGTTTTGGTACAAGTTGTGGCGAGTCTATACAGGTTTTGGTACAGGTTTATTTGGTAGATTTTTTCCGGAAAAATTCCGGAAAAAATCTGGATATAGCCTGCACTGCAGGCTGCATTAAAAAAAAATGCAGACTTTTCCCCGGCGACATGTCGCCGGGGATAACACACGCTAAACATTGACAAGTCAACGAGAAAACCAAGTTTCCCCAGCGACATGTCGCCGGGGATAGTAGGCTAACTCGTTGACTTGTCAACAAGTAACCATGGTATCCCCGGCGACATGTCGCCGGGGATACTTAATCAGTATAATTAGTGTCTTAATCATTTTGCTTAATTCGACTATTCCCCAGCGACATGTCGCTGGGGATAATGTGCCACAGTGGCACTGCTTCTTTGACTTAAATTTGAGTGGGACCCACGTCGTCGCCGGGGATTGTCGCTGGGGATACAATCCCTTACGAGACTTCCCCAGCTAGGTTTCCCCAGCGACATGTCGCCGGGGATAGTAGGCTAACTCGTTGACTTGTCAACAAGTAACCATGGTATCCCCGGCGACATGTCGCCGGGGATACTTAATCAGTATAATTAGTGTCTTAATCATTTTGCTTAATTCGACTATTCCCCAGCGACATGTCGCTGGGGATAATGTGCCACAGTGGCACTGCTTCTTTGACTTAAATTTGAGTGGGACCCACGTCGTCGCCGGGGATTGTCGCTGGGGATACAATCCCTTACGAGACTTCCCCAGCTAGGATTCCCCAGCGACATGTCGCTGGGGATACCTTTCCCCAGCGACATGTCGCTGGGGAATCCCCCCATATGTCGCTGGGGTAGCCAGTGAATGTTGTAGTGAGAGCTTGGCCTACACCACACAAAAGTTGACATGTATCCGCAATAATCATAATTTTAGGAATTTTGGTCCATTGATACCTCCATTCCTTAGAGAGGGTACTTGTCCTTACTATGTCTTGATACGGCAAAAGACATAAGATGGTTTCTGTTATGCATAGAGGAAGGTTGCTAATCTTATCCATCTCCGGAAATACTTGTTGTTTGGCTGCAAAATAAGTCATACACACACAAAATTAGCCGAATGCATAAGAGTAGATAAACTTTGTAATCATGTAAATTCTCATATAAGCATTGAAGGATATAACAAGCGCAAAAAATATATTAAATTTAATATAACTGGAAAAATAAGAACAATGCATTAGGACTATAAATCTATGTCAGTTTGCTCACACTATCTCTAACAAAAGCATGCAAATTTAACTGATATGAATAAAATTAAAAGCGTGTTGCGAATATCCTTTTAATGGAAAACAATCTCACACTTATTATACAGAAACTAGTGTCGGAGTATCCGTTTATTAGTATTAGTGATATCAAAGAACGATTTTCACTATGTTATGACTTGAAGCATGTCTGGTGCAGTAATATATACCCTTTATTTCTTTCTATCACGTAATTTTGCGTTTAAACTACAATTAATATTAGCGTGTATTGATTAATTACGTACACATAATAATCATCTAACTAACTAGCAACTTAATCCAAACATAGGTTGTCATGTCAAGCCACGATCAAGTTATAAGATTGCAAACAGATAATCTATGCATCGAGACAATCCACTAGCAATCAAACATGATGCATATGAAAATTCAATTGAATGAGTAATAAAATTAAGGTAACATGCAGGTGAAAAACACATATACAGTAAATATGTAATCAATATCGAGTTAAATAAATGCCAACCAGATTAACAACTGTTATAGTTACTGTTTGTCCCAAAACTCTAGCTTGAAATCCAAGAAAATATTCCAAAAACAGAAAACTAAACTTTTAATTTTTCAGTCGACTCTAATAGTCTAATCTATCTTTTTAAAACCCTAAAAATATATAAAATTTCAGCCGTCCTTAATGTGGGCTGCTGTCTTGACTTGTTGGCCCAATTCTTCGAAAAAATTACTGTAGAAAGATTAAAAAGTTTAGAAAAATGTTTGATACGCACTAAATATATTTGACTGATATACTCACTAAGATATTATAAGCATGATCAAGTTACACATTTTCTTAACAAGCAGCAACGTGAAGCGCTACTGCGCTAGTGCGTATCGCCACCAGTACAAATTGCAAACAGCCATGCACAATTGGTTTGACGCAAAGAACTTATGGTATCCAGGATGTTATCCTATTTCTCAGCATTGTGACACATAGGTTGTCTTCTCAGCCATGCACACCGGGTTCCATATTCAGAATGGTTTGCGCAGCTGGCCAGTCCCACATATGTTGTCTTCTCTTCTGTGACTCGTGTTGGTGCACTGACTTGGAGAACTTTAAACCATAATTTGCTATGGCATGGGGCCTTAAGTATGAAGAATCTATAATGGATAATTGTTGCACCTGTTTGTGTTTTTAAGTATGAATATGAATATATGATGATTAGTGTTCAATGTTACGAATTATAAAGGTCTCTAATGGTTTATATTTTACAATGACACGATCTGCTAGCATAGGTAAAGTGGTTTGGTTTAACTTTTATGATAGATGAGATGTTTTGATGGCAAATGCCAAATAAGAAGATTGTCGATCATGCTTTTTCGTACCATACGTCTTTCTCAGTTTCATCGAATATAATTTAGTTTTGTATATCTTGATATAATTTAGTTTTGTATATCTTGATATCAACATCTTCGGTCTTCTTATTAAGTAGAAACGTAGCAACTTTATTATAACTTATAAGTAGAATCATCTGCATATTAAGATCACATGATATTCACATCATTCACAATCTCACAAACTAGCCTACTAATATCACCCGCAATCTGCATGAAAGCTTCATATTTGGCACGCAATATGCAAGTTTTGTGACTTAAACAAGAATGTGTCTTATGTCTTGTCAAAATTTGTAGTGCTAAGAGGTGTTAAAAGGGTTCATTTTCAACAATGAATTCTACCCCTGGTGATGAACTTAGGGCGGATAAGAGGGTTTCTCGAATATGCATTTGGTCAACCTTATACCACTCTGCGATGTTTATCCTTAACTTCTTTAGTACAGGTGACCACATCAAGATAAGCTTCACAATACTCAATTCAGTCTTCGTGCTGCTTAAGTTAGTAATCTCAAATTCCCTCATATGCTCCAGCCGAATATCTGAATAAGCTTCTATTGAAACCTCTTCGTCACGGGATTCATCCATAACCTACAATAAGTATCATTAAGTGTACTTGGCAAACGAATAAAAAACAAATTAAAAGGATAAAAGATAGGCTTATGTGGCTATTTACGTTCAGCGTAAGTTTCTCCAGGTTCGGGGAGCTTCTGATGAAAAGAGAAATTATTTGTAACCCATACACATCCAACGGTATGTCTCCTATACACAAGCTTTTGAGGTGGACTAATGTTACTGGAACCTGTTGAGGTATTCTTCCGTGATTTGTGTCTACAACTATATCCTTGAACCATAGGGGAAAAAAAAGATTGGTATAAAGCCTTTTTTTCCTGTGAGTTGAATCAATCATATACAATGGGAATCAGATTACCTCAAGGATCTCTCGCCAAATATTTAGACTTTCAATCACCTTTACAGACTCAAATAGGTTAGTAATAGTGGTAATACCATCTCTATCGTAGAACTCGTGAGTTTTCTGCAGAAACATACAATATTCAAATAAGTTGTGTCATGCACATGCTCACGAGACTTGATATATTATTTTAGTATGAAATTACCAGAGTCATGGTCTTAAGCAATGGACAAGTAGATAGTAGATGTAGAAGTGTTTTCATAGATATCTCTGAGTTTTGCACATATAAGCTAGTCAGGCTACCAAGTCCACTGGAATTTTTATTTGGTTTTTTCTTTTTTTTAGGTAACCATGATGTCTGACGTTTTCGACGACATTTTGGACGACTGAATCTTGGTACATGTCTAAGGTCACAACCATTGAGATATAGGTTTGTTAACTGAGTCATCGAGAAAAGAGATAAGGGTGATGACAAATACCCCCAGCCATCCCCGTTAACAAAATCAATTGTTAATTTCTTGAGAGTCTTTATCCTTGACAAATGAGATATTATATGGTCAATCTCCGAGTCAGTAGCCCTTGTAACAAGGGAAAGGGTGAACTCATGTATTGGACCAGCGTGCATTAACAGAGCTTGGCCTACACCACACAAAAGTTTACTGCTGTTGATCCACCTTTGCTGTAGATTCAAGGTTTGTGTGCAATCCTCCTCAATAACCATAATTTTAGGAACTTTGGTCCAGTGATACCTCCATTCCTTAGAGAGGGTACTTGTCCTTACTACATCTTGATACGGCAAAAGACATAAGATGGTTTCTGTTATGCATAGAGGAAGGTTACTAATCTTATCCATTTCCGGATATTCTTGTCGGCTGCAAAATTAGTAATACACACACAAAATTAGCCTAATGCATAAGAGTAGAAAAACTTTATAATCATGTAAATCCTCATATAAACATTCAAGTATATAACAAGTGTAAAAAATATACTGAAATTTAGTATACTTTAACTGGCCAAATAAGAACAATGCATTAGGACTAATCTATATCACTTTGCACACACTATGTTTATTATACATCGATGTTGCTACACTAAAAGTCTTGGCGGTAAGTCAAGCCTTAACTGTGTTGTAGTATCAGTTTCTTTTTTACTTTAAATTCAGTTCACGTTCTCTAAACCTATATAATTAACTTAGGAGGTGTCCATTGATTAATAACATATTGTCTAATTAACTAGCAACTTAAGCCAAACATAAGTTGTCATGCCAAGCCACAATCATCTAACAATTTAACACATTGTCTAATTCACATTGACACCACTCGATCAGATTGTGTACCAGAACTGTTTGCTTTAAGATTCCGACAGTTATGTTTCATGTGCGAGGTCTCGGTTTTCAACCCGTCTCATACTTTTTACCGAGTGTTTGCTCTAGTGTCACTGCGAGGTCTCAGTTATGTCAACACGTCGGTATCATCAGTGTGGTTTGGTCGGTTTTGTTCGAGTCCATGTAACTTTTAGCATCTTGCTAGTTTATCTATAAGATATATATTGTCTTTCATAAAAAAAATTAAAACAATGCAAATAGGAAATCTATGTACATACGAAATAATCCACCATAAAACTACTAGCAATCAAACAATTATACATAAGTCATGCTAGCATAGTGAAAAACACAAAAGCAACAATTATATATATGATTATTATCAAATTAAAAGAATGCAAACCAGATTAACAACGATTGTTGTTGTTTCTGCCAAGCTCCTGTTTGAGATCCAAGTAAAAACCTCGAATAAAAGAAAACTAAACTAAAAATAATCTTGCGAATAAAATTTTGCAATATGCCTCTAAACTTTTATTTTTTCCAGTCGACTCTAATCTGCCTTATATATTTTTTTCATTAAGTAATTTATTATGTGTGTACCTGTCCAGCCCAACATGAATGTTTAGTGGGCTTCAAACAGCCCAATTTGCAACAACTCACCATAACGCTCAGTTCTCGAGTTTTTATGGAAGGAAAATGGAAAAGAATAGGAAAGGGAAAAGAAATGAAAAAGAAAAATAAATGTTAGTTGTTATGTTCTTGAGATAGAGGAAAGGAAAAGGAAAGTAATCATAATCATGTTCTTGAGTGAGAGGAAAAGGAAAATAAGTTGGTCAAATTACATATATGCCCTTTAATTATTAATGTCAAATGTTTTAAAAATGGTATATTAGTCTTTACACAATATATAGTTCCGTTTCCTTTCCCTTTCCTCCCAAAAGTGGGAGGAAGATTTACTTATCAAATATTCCTCTCTATTTCCTTTCCGTTTCCTTTCCTCCTTTAAAAAAGACTCAAGAACACAAAAAACTTTCCGTTTCCTTTACTTTCCTCTTCCTTTTCAACTCGAGAACTGAGCGTAAAGGAAGTGAGTTTTCAGAACAAAACGAGAATTGAGATTTTCTCAAATTGATATAAAGAACATAGATGATATCGCAATAGTAAATATGCATAAATTAGGCAATAACATCGTATTGAAAGTACTATACTCACTCGAATTACACTTCTTTTTTAGTCATTTTTCTAATTCTTTTTCTCCTTAGATGATACTTAAGAACACAACTATTTTTGTTTCAATTTAATTTATTTATTTTCTTTCTGTAAGTGTTAATCGAAAATCGAGAACACAGTGTAAACTAACATAAAACAATTATTTAGCCATGTGACAGTTTATTTTATTTTATTAGCCGAAATACATAAAACAATTATTTAACCATGTGACTGTTTATTTTATTTTATTTTATTTTATTTTATCAGTAGAAATACTTTGTGTTTTGTATATCCTAGACATGAACTCAAGTTTTTTCGGCGGGCGATTCATAGATTTTGCGACTAAACTAAAAGCAAGTTAGTTAAACCTTGGAACTCTTATGATAGATTCGTGAACTAATCATTACACAATAAGCAGTCGATAAAAAACTTGTGTGTTTCGACTAATTGCTTTGCAACTGACCAAAATATTTGCCTGATATAGTCGCTAAGATATTAAGCATGATAACTTCATCATCAAGACACATTTTTTCAGCACGCAAGGCAGCACATTTTCTCGACAAGCAACGAAGAGAAGCACTGGTATCTGCATCTAAAGGAGTATCAATGGATGCACAAAGAGCAAACAGCCATGCACAATCGGTTCTCCCCAAAGAGCTTAGGGTCTCCAAAGATGATATTCGTTTCCTCAGCATTGTGACACGAGCTACAGGTTCCATATCCATAATCGTTTGCAAGGTAGGCAAGTCATAGATGGTAGCGGTCGTGTTGTCTGTTGGGATGAAATCAAGATTTTCTTGCATCAAAATGGTGCCATCTGTTGGGAATTCATATTGATTAAACCATCAATACCACGAGTACGCAGCGGATGGATCTATATTTAATGTTATGAATTAAAACACATAAAACATATAATAAATACTAACCTCGAATCTATTGAAAAATAGATAAATACCGGATCTTGATCTTGCACCACGAAACACCAAATCAACTATAATAAGTTGATCTCTATCAAATGCACACACTACACGTTAAGCAAGAACACTAGGTTACTAGAGCTTAACACACGAACAAACAAAACATGGCAGTCTTGGCCTTTTGTTATTTCTGCTCTTGCGTCAAACGAAGAGATGGGATTGGTTGATGTTGCTTTTATAGAGTTAGTGTCGTTTGAATTGATGCTAATATCTCAATTCTCTGTCTTATAAAAGAACCAAAAGTCCCATTATATATATACTAAGATATTGACTTGTTATTCAAGTTGACAATCATCTCCATAATTAGCATGACGCAATCATCTTGATAATTAATGTGACATAATCATACCCATAATTAATGTGACACAATCATCTCAATATTCAACCATATTCTTTCTGTCCAATATTCGACAATTAGAATCATTTCCACATTTAATAATATTCGGATGACCAATTTCAAATGAGTTCATTAGGCTCATGTGGGCTATCATAAATTATTAGTACGTTACGAATAATTAATTTAACCAATTAGTTAATATAAGCGTCTAACGATTAACTATCGATTATTAAATAATTTCGTGCATTATTATTTAATAAAATCAATATATCTAATATATTAATTTCATTAAATAAAGTGTTCTCTAAATGTATATGCGTGTGCCCCGATAGGCTCACGTAATTTCCGGCTGTATAACTATTGATTTTACGTACGCATAACCAACACCATCATCTGCCTGATATGAATCAAGATTTTCTTGTATCACATTCTCGATAATGTTGTGTGCAAGAGGGATTGATTCGATTCCTCCAGACATTGTAGAAGCAGAAACTTCATTCTGAGATAATGCCTGAAATTATAGAATAAGCGAATCAAATAGTAAAAATCAAAGTTGCTCAAAAAAAAGTGACTAGAGGCCGAAATGGGACAGGGCAGGCGGATTGGGTCAAAAGAGGAAAGTTTATGCGTGGGTCGGTTCTCTCGACACATACTTTCTCAAAGATTATATATTTTCACTTGTGTAACTACTTAGCCTCGAAATAGATTAGAAAAATTACATGTTGCAATAATACTCTAATCATTATAATCAACTGATTAAGGAAATTTATGACGTAAATTTTTTTTTTAGCCATATAACCTGGAAGGAATAAAAGATAATCCGGATGAGTATCGTCCCCTCCCTTTCCGGGCAATGTATCACTAATAACTTTAGACTAAATACGTCAGTTGATTTAAAGGGCATTAGACTAATTTGTTATGTCACTGATAACTTTAGTATGCTGTTTTGGTCTTTGGAGCATCATATATGGTATCAATGAAATACTTTCGACCAATATATTTTTTAAACACATTTGTAGATCATTTGCATTTTCTGTACAAGCAATCAAAAAACCTGTAAAAAAGACAAACTTACCAGCCTTAGCTTCGAAAAGTCAGCAAGAAAAACATCTTCCCACTCTTTCGATGGCATTAAATGCTCTGGACAGGCTGCAATATCAGGGATGTTGGGCATATACACAGTTTGTTCTTTGTTCAACACATTCTTTTCAACCTTTGCAACTTTCACCTTTGGTATATGCGATGTCTCCCATCTATGAACAAAAATAGGACATTAGAATAACCATCATCTTTTTGTTCATTACCAAAAACTACCCTTTTTTCAGGGCATAGCAACAATTAGAGACACTAAGATAAAGGACACGAGAACCTGTAACCATAACAAGAGGTGGGAAGATGGGCAAGTCAAAATGGGGTCAGGTCAGATTGGATGGGATGGGTTGACTTGCCAATTCATTAACACTTTAGCGACTAATACCCGTTTCATTTTTATGTGTATATTATTTGAATTGACCCGTTTGAGATAAAGTGTAACTCAGATCAACCCAGTTATAAATAATAAATGGGTCGAAAGTGACACATCTGTAAGAAGTATTCGTAATTTCGAAATATGAAGGTAGAACATTTACCTGACTCTCCTAAGATATTCGAGTCCATCTTGTGGAGGCCCGGAATCAAAATCAGGTTCTCCAGTAACATAGAAAGCAGGTCTTTGGATGCTAACATCTTCTGAATCACTGTATTCATCTTCATAATAATCTTCCTCTACATCTACATCATCACCATTTACACTAGAGAGATGATCCATTTGGTCCGTATTTCTCTTGTTGTTGTCAGGCTCGGTACCTGAGACGTATCAGCATCTTAGGTGAAACAAGATTGTACTGCCAGAGTAAAAAATATATTTTTCTTTTATGAATACAATATAAAATGTGAATATCCTATTCCTAACCTAAAATTAAGCATTACACACTTGAACATTTCCCATATAAAACACTCCCAAAATGCGAACCTAATTCCAGACCAAAAATTTAAGTAACCGAATGGAATTAATTGCAACAATTTGGTTAATAAAATTAATTCCAAAAGTTTGATTGATTACTTTGTTTACCAATAGTATCATCAAAAAGATTATTACATTGTTACCTCAAAAATGAAAAGATTATTAGATTGTATGTTATGAACAAATTAACGCACCGGATAATTTATTTCGTAACTTTTGTAATTTGTGGAGTTCATCATCAGACTTGGAAATTTTATCAGATTTATTTAGAGAGATAATGATTCTGATCCCGTCTATATTATGTTTTATGACTTTGGGTTGGTTTTAACTTGACTACTTGATTTGATCTTGCTTGGTTAGACGGTGATCAGTACTAATCGGTTAGTGGTTCGTTTAAGTTATAGTAGTATTAGTTAGTACCATTTAAAACTACACCCTATCATTAATTCTGTTGGAAGTAAATGACAAAACCAGAAACTTAGTAGTATGTTTTAGGTATTATATGTAATCTTAATATAGTTAAGGGTATTTTAGTGTTTTATTTGTAGAATTTCGGTATAAACCGAAGTATGTAATTGGGCTGGGAGAAACGTTATAAACCGTTTTACACAAGGGTATAACGTTTAGATAGAATACAACGTTTAGGAGGGTTACTGAATCGGTATAACTCTTTTGAAGCACAGATTCAACAAGTATAAATAGTTAGGTTTTCTGTAAACATTCATTCAATTCCAATACATATCAATACAATTCAGTCTTTATCGTTTTGATTATTCTGTTTATATTTCTGCACTTTTTGTCGCAACAAACCTGTCACAAACAGCCCATAACAGAAGCTGTGATCAAAGGCCGACTGACAGTGGCATCAGAGTCAAAATCATCCAAGAAAGAACGAGGAAGAGCAGGCCATCGATTTACAGCAAGAAAGAAAGAAGGGATCGAATTTGTGCTTTTATTGCACAAAGAAGAAACACAACGCAGAAATTGATCAGAAGGAAGTTGTTTTGGAACCACGAATCAGGAAAGCATCTTGAATCTGTGAACGAAACGCACGTTTCCAGGTTTTACTAATCAACCGGCTTTTCTTTCAATTCTTTCAATTTTCTCTTACTTTTCTAATACACCATATAAATTAAGAAATATTTTGTTAGTAAGATAGAAATCCCATTAGCGAAAAAAACCCCGGATTGATTAGAATAACAAAGACCGTTTTCCTTTTAAGATTCATAGCAAGACAAGCGAATTTTTCAAAAATTCGTTTTCATCAAATAGCAAGATAACCCGAACCCTTTGTGGTTCATAGCAAGATAACCCGAACCCTTTGTGGTTCATAGCAAGTCAAACCGAATCCTAGTGATTCATAGCAAGATAAACCGAATCCTAGTGATTCATAGCAAGATAAACCGAATCCTTAGGTTCATAGCAAGCTCCGAGCCTTAAGATTCAAATAGCAAGATTAGAGCCTTTTTTTTAGGTTCAAATAGCAAGAAAACCTGGTTAATAAATTGTGTTAGTGCAAATATTACGATATTTAATCTATACAGTCTTGTTTGTTTTGATTGATGACAAACATGTAACTTGTAATACATAACGTAAAACGTACAAGTTACTTGTAATCACACTTTGTCTCAACATACATTCAACACCTCTCGATGACTCAAGTCCTAATATGTTACAACACAGGTTCGTACATGTTTGTTATATGGCATTATGATCAAACCCATTAACAAATCATTTAGAATGTTTAAAATATGTTTAGAGTCACTAAGTATTTTAATAGGTTAACCATTCTATTTCGAACCTCATTTTACATTTTGCATTCACAAGTATTTCATACAAATACTAGAGTTTACTAACACTTGACAAAATATATTTTATTTTAACAAGCACTCTTTTACAAAAGGTAACTAGACATTTTATTAACTAGTTACATAATACATTTTACATGTTTACCTTGATAAACTTTTTAATCTAAAAATGGAAATACATGTTACATCATGTCATGCATCATCTTTGAAATCCTTGAAAGATCACTTGAATATTTTGGTTAGATTGACACTCAATATATCAAATGTGATCTTAGTAAGATTTGGTAATATCTTGGAAAGATTTGAAAAAATATTTTTTAGATTTTCTGTCAGGCACCCACGGCACCAAATTGCATAAAGGACGGAACCCTTTAAAGGGCTCCTTGGTCCGTTGACGCTCCTGACCACTTTTGGCTGTAAATAGAAGCCCATTGTTTTCCCATTTCTTCACCACTTCAAATCACATCTTCTCCACCTTCTTGCATACATTTAGATCAATCATTAACAATGTAGTAACATACATTAAACACCCTACTGATCATGATCATAATGCTTCTAACATTCATCTTTGTTGTAAGCATACTCTTTGATTAACCAAGGAAAGCGTGGAGATCTAGCCATCCCCACTCACCACAAGTTGAAGATCTATCGCAACAAGTTTAGGGAACTTGTGATCTTCATCATGAAGGCTTCCTATCAATGGAAGCTCACTTAGAAGAAGTTATTCATATCCATTAGACATTTGTGTCATGGATCATTAGTGTAAACATCATTGCATCATAACAACACTTTCTCCCAAACTAGATTAGATGGTTTATGTGTTTGTGCCATAAAACACAAGGTTTATTATGTTGGGCCATAAAACATATTGGGAGTGGTTGTACCCTTGTAAAAGAACTCGACATCTAGCTTAGTGTCGGAAATATTGTATAGGCGACGTTAGGTTGGTTCTACCTCGAACTAGAACCCGGTATTTAGCTTTGTACCGGAAAAAGTGTAAGCGACGACTGTAAGGTTTTCTCCGCCGACAAGGGAGCTTGTTGATTTAGTGAAGTAACTCTCGAGTTGGGTACTCGGGGAGTGGAGTAGGGCGGAAAGGAGATCCATGACCGAACCACTATAAATCCTCGTGTTCGGTTTGCACTTTCCTTTCTTTATCTCTTTACTTTTATACTTGCACTATACTATTGTTTGTGATGTGGTTTGATGTTCATGATTGTGTGACAACTTGGTTTACCATGCTTTATATTAGTCACAAACAATAATTGGTACTTTCATATTATAACAAGCTTCATAAGCGATTTGATACTAAAGATCTAAAGTTTTTAAACGGTAACGTATTCACCCCCCCCCCCTCTACGTTTCCACAAATTGGCCAGTA